>JAODAL010004261.1:0-159447 GCA_025379985.1 Phyllomedusa bahiana | reverse complement strand
GTACTTTTTAAATTTTGGGGGGTTATGAGGTTTGGGGTTAAATTGCTGGGGCCCCCCAGGACAGGAAGGCAATGTCCAGTTAAACCTAAAATGGTGGTTGAAAGACTCCTTTTTGGGGGCCTTTTTTTAAAATGTGGGGTTTCCTTGGGTTTTGGGGGCTATGCTTTTGGCCCGGGGAAAGGGTAAGTCAATCCCCATTTAAAATAAAAATGGGGGTTTTGGAAAGACTTTTTTTCCGGCATTTTTTAAAAATTGTGGGGGTCATGCGGGTTTTGGGGGCCTGGGGGGCCCCAGGCCCGGGGTATAGAAAATTTTCCCCGTGAAACAAAAAATGGGGGTTTGAAAGCCCCCTTTTTTCCCGGACTTTTAAATGGGGGGGGTCATAAAGGTTTTGGGGCTCTTGTTGCGTTCAGGACGGGGATATTAAATGCCCCAGTTCAAGTAACATAGGGTTCAAATCATACTCCCTTTTTCGGGCATTTTTAAATTTGTGGGGGGGATAAAGGTTTTTAAGGGGTTTCAGGTGGGGTAAAGACAGGGTTAGTAAAGGGGTCTGTGACTTTTTTTCTGGTTTTTAACCAAATTTGTGTTCCCTTTAAAGATTTTGGGGACTTTCCCTTTGGGGATGTTGTGGATGTTAATTTCAGCTTCTCCACCCTTTTTTTGGGTGAAATAATGAAGGTGTTGTTGCTCCCCATGGGATTTAAAGGGTTTAATCGCTCATAAATCGATGCTCCCCTTTAAAAAAACCCTTATCGTTTACCCTTGGGATTTAACGACTATCGATCGATTTCGATACCCAATGCAATCGCTCAACACTATGTTTTTATGTAAAAAACTTTGACATGTGTGGTCTACTTTTCCATACTTGCCCGGTGGCTGTGTGATTTTTTTTAAATGGCTCAATGTACTGAATCATGATTAGAATGATAGGTAGAAATTTTTTGTTCCCTTTTTTTTGAAACATTGTTTTTTGTTATTTTTTTTTAACCCAGGGGGGTTTAAACAGTCTTTCCCAAAAAAATTTTTTGGTACAGCTAATTCAAAGACAGAGAAGCTGGTTGGCAATAAAGTACGGTATATTAGCAAGTGCCATGATATTAAATTTACTACACGATACAATCTATCTATTTTCAGCGGGATAACTCTTAACTTTACTTGTCTATGTAGAATTTGGAGCTGTGTATAGAAGGGATGTCACCGCTACGGCCATTTTGAAGTAAGCATTGCAGAGGTGTTTGTCCCGTTTTAAAAAAAATGAAAGAAAAAAAGGAAGACTGGTGGAGTGTTAGGCTATGTCTCCCAAACCCAGAAAATATTTGTTAGTTTTTCGGCATTTTCCCAGTTTTTTGGAATCCCCCAAAAATTTGGGACGGTACCCCCGTGCTGTATAAACGCAATAAAAAAAACCCGGGCTTTTGTTTTATACAGCACAGGTTTTTTACTGACAAGTTACAAATCTGACAGGAAAAAATGCATTTGTTACTTTTTTCCCACGGGATTGCGGGTCGGTTTCCCCCTTTTTTTAAATTTGAGGGGCCGAGGGGGCCAAAAGGGATTGCATTAAATTGGGCCCAAACCCGTGCCAAAAAAAAAAGGGAAATACGGTAGTCCAAAAATGACAAGATGCCGTTGGATTTCCGATGGTATTTTGTCATTTGCTGTTTTCCCCGTTACCCTTAGGATGGAAACAGTGCAGAACCCCAGGGCCCGGGAGGAAATGTGAGTAAAAGTTTTTTTTCATTTTAATGGGGCAGCAGAAAACCAAAATAAAATAAAAAAAAAGTAAAACCCAAGGAAAACCCCCTTTTAAAACTCTTACTTAAACAAGGTTCAAAATTTTCCTTATACAACATTTAAAAATTAAAAAAAAAGAAAAAAAAACTTTCCCAAAAAAAAAATTTTTGAATAAATTTTTTACATTTACTAAAAGAAAATTCCCAAGAATCATCAAAAACGGGGCCCAAGAAAAATGGAAAAAAATAACAAATGGGAACAATTTGTCTTTTAAAAAAACTTTTTTTTCAGGTTTTGTATAAATAAAATGCCCCTAAAGTTTAATAAAAGTTAAAGGATTGTTTTCCCTGGTTTTTTTTGGGGTTGCAAGATATTAAAAAAGAAAAATTTTATTTTTTAGCAGAAAATCCCTTTTTCCCAAAAATTTTAAATCTTTTTAAAAAAAAGAAACGAAAAAAATTTCCAGTTTTTTTACTGTAAATCAGAGAAAAAAAATTCATTTAGGTAAATTGTATGAAAACCAGGTTTTTAAAATTTGCAAAAGAAAAAGAGTTTTTGGGAAGTTTTAAAAAAGGGGAAATTTTTAAAAATACTTGGGGGTTTTAATTTGCTTTTAAATTAAATGCTCCCTTGAAAAGACACTGTAAAAATTTTTTTGTCCTTTTTCTGGACTTTGTTTTTTGTTAAGAACGATTTTTCAACCCAGAGGGAGGAAAGGGTTATGCTTTAATTGTGTCCCCAAGGGTTAATATTTTTATTCCAGTTTTTTGCTAGGGCCAGTAAAAAACAATATAAATTTTTTTCCCTGCCCCATCAACTATTGCTAAAATTAAAAAATTTTAATTTTAAAAATGCCCCATTTTAGTTGAAAGGGTTTTTTTGGGTTTATAAAATGATTTTTCCGGTTTTTAAAATTTTCCCCAAAAAACCTTGGGGGGCCTTTTTTAAAACTATTGTATAAAGCCGGGGACAAAAAGTTCCATTCCCCCTTTGGGGGTTTTAAGGGTTGGGGGCCAATTTCCCAAAGCCGGAGTTTTAGTTTTTTTCCCCAAAACCTTCAAAAAATGTAGAAGAACTTTCTTTCCCAATTTAAATTTAAATTTGTAAAATTTTTACCTTTTCTTTAATTTTTAAAATTTTAAAGTGGTTTCCACCTTAAAAAAAAAGAGCTGTAAGTTATAGGGGCATTCTGACATTCAGATAGAAAACTTGAATGGTCATTTCACATAGAGCAACGGAATAACTCTTATCCTAAATCCAAAACAAGTATAATTGACATATTTTGTCACACTGTTGACCCCTATGTGCTCCTCCTCAGTGCAGCGGGAGTGGGCATGGCTTCAGCAGCAGCTCATGCAGTTCCCATCATGTATTACTGACTATCTATTCCAGGATGTTCTTCTCCTCTGTATTCCCATGTCTGGTAAAGAGCAAGTCTTTACCCTCTTATGTATCTCATATTGTGCTCCCCCTCTGCTGAATTAGTTCCT
The DNA here is from genome assembly GCA_025379985.1 of Phyllomedusa bahiana. Taxonomy (NCBI): domain Eukaryota; kingdom Metazoa; phylum Chordata; class Amphibia; order Anura; family Hylidae; genus Phyllomedusa; species Phyllomedusa bahiana. The sequence goes on along the minus strand of JAODAL010004261.1, from coordinate 156,220 downwards.
AGTGACATACAGGGCCATGTTATCCATTGAGTAGGGTAGGCGGCTGCCCGGGGGGCCCTTGAACACAGGGGACCCTGCCAGGCAGTCGCCTACCCTGCCCATTGGCATAAGTTATCTACCTACGAAGGGTTATATATACAATGGGCTGTATACCTACTTACAGTGGGTTGTATATACAGGGGGTTGTATACCTACCTATAGGGGGCTTTTTACCTACTGGGGACTGTATGCATGCCTACAAGGGGCTGTATATACAGGGGGCTGTATATAAAAGGAGCTGTATACCTACCTACAGAGGGTTGTGTACATACCTACAAGGGGCTGTATATCTACCTACAGAGGTCTGTATATACAGGTGGCTGTATATTTACTTACAGGAGACTGTATATACAGAGGGCTGTAAACATACCTATAGGGGGCTATATACCTACCGGGGACTGTATACATGCCTACAAGGGGCTGTATATACAGGGGGCTGTATATAAAAGGGGCTGTATACCTACTTATAGAGGGCTGTGTACATACCTACAAGGGGCTGTATATCTACCTACAGAGGTCTGTATATACAGGTGGCTGTATATTTACTTACAGGAGACTGTATATACAGGGGGCTGTAAACATACCTACTAGGGGCTGTATATACAAGGGGCTGTAAACCTACATACTGGGACTGTATATACAGGGAGCTGTATATCTACCTACAGGGGGCTGTATACCTACCTAGAGGGGTCCGTATATACAGGTGGCTGTATATCTACCTACAGGAGGCGGTATATACAAGGGGCTGTAAACCTACCTAACAGGGGCTGTATAAACAAGGGTTTGTAAACCTACTTACTGGGGGCTTTATATACAGGGGGCTGTATACCTACTTAAAGGGTGTTGTATATACAGTGGGCTGTATACAGACCAGTATTAGAATAGTAACAGAGAAATTGTAAAACTAACCTAACCATTCATCTAGCTTATATTGCGCAGATCCTATTGCAAACTGCAATAGCAGTGATGGCTAAGGAGCTATGCTTATAGTAACAGTTGTGTACATTGTTTCCAATGCTCACTGTAAAGACCAGATAAGTAGAATTATTTAGGAGAACAATCTTCTCTACAGCTGATTTACTATTTACGGAACCCTAGTATGCTTAATTGCAAGTCTTGGCCATACTTCAACTCTGTATGTTACAAAGTTCAATACAATTAAAGGGGTGTTATCGTTTGAGCTGCTCGTGCTGTTCAGCTAATTTTCTCAGATTGAGTTTGAAAGGGGCGTGTCTCTCCTGTCAGCAGGCGTGTCTCTCCTCCCAGGAGGCGTGTCTCTCCTCACTGAAGAATTGTGACATCATCATTTTGTTTAAAGCAGGGGATGCAGAAGGTTTTCTGGATATAACAGCTCTGTAGCCTCCTGCCTGCTTATGTCTGCAGCCTTGAGGCTCCAAACTCCAGCAAGCACCTGTCATATGTCTTAGTTTACACACAACTGAAAGCTAGCAGCTGTTAAGATCTCTGCTTCCTATCAGTGACATGTGAGTGAAAACGATGGGGGGAGAAGCAAATCAGCTTTCAGAGAAGGCCCTGCTCAGTTTGTAACTGACTTGGGCTGGTGGTGCAGCAGTAGAGCAGTGATAGACTTATTGTTTTTACAACGAAGGGGTTTGGAGTTCTAGTCCCTCACAGGGTATATTTTTTTTTCCCCCTAAATTCTACACATATGTAGAGAGACCTAAAATATATATGTTAATCTCTATAATGATATATATACACATACAGGGCTCCCCTTTATCATTTCTCATCCCCCAGAATATATGCATTGTATCACGTATGTTGGAAGTGCTTGGTGTGACTGCAAGGATGGGACAATATATAGGGGAGCTTTGTGTGTGTATATGAATAAAATTATAGATGTCTACACATATATTTTCATATCTTTACATATGTGTACAAATTTTAAAGAAAAAAAAAAAAATGATGGGGCTTGAACTACTAACCTCTATCTTGCAGAACGGATCAGATAGGCACTGCTCTATACAAGCAGCTTATGCAGACACAGTGTTGAATCCTTATGTTATATACTACAGGTGATGATGTCATAAGGAGGCGGGGCTTGCATTCGATCTGAGGAACAGAACGCCTTCTTTTCCAAGTAGCAGCTTAAGGACTGGATCTGTGAGGAGGTTAATCAACCTCTTGGCAAAAGCCCCTTAAAGGCAGTAATTGCCCAGAACATTGACCCTAAAGCTGGGAGATGTACATAGAGCCAGCAGACTTTGGTTTCACTATCGATTTTAACAGCTCAGAGGGGGAGTAAACACAGAGTGTGCAAGCAGCCAATCACAGCGCAGGGGGCGTGGCTGGGGCGTTTCCTGTCTAGGGGCGTATCCCAACAGGCTGAATGAAATGTCAGCCAGCCAATCACAGTGCAGGGGGCGTGTCTAGGGTGTGAGAATCGACCAGGGGGCGTTCTGACCAGCAACAGCAGAAATAAAAGACAGTTTTACAGAGAAACTCATATCTGCTAAACCAAGTGACAGAGGTAATGCAACCCAATTACAAAAGTGCTTATTTTTACTGTCCCCATAATCTGAGACATGATCTTTGTTACGATAAAACCCCTTTAAGTTGTGAGCTCTATGACAAAGAAAAAGATAGTCCAGGAGAACCCCTTTAAAGTATCTGTTATTTAACAGGGATGCTACTAGAATTCAAAGGTCCCTATAGCAAAATGAAATGGAACCCACCAACTTATGACAGAAATTTTATTCAGCAGCATAAGTAGCAATAATTAAATGTATAAATAATAGCGCCATATATCTGAGAACCTACATAGTGGCGCTAGATAGCAGAAAGCCCCCGACTTGCTATTCCCTACACAGAAGTGTAATGTTCTTGCACTTGAGTAGGTCCCCTCCAGACTCCAAAGCAGCTGCTGTGACTGCTACAGTTATCCCTATGTTTGTTAGTACAAATGAGGATAAAGAATATAAAGTTACCGATATCATGGATCAAAGGATGTTTACAAAAATGAACAAACAGAAGATCCTCTACTATAAAAAGGGTGAATGTTGTGATCACCTGTTCCAATTTCAATGGCTACACACAGCTAACATAGAAGTGGCACTATACGTTTTAATAGTGCCACCAATTAAGCAAGATCCACTTAATCTACAATAAATTTGAATAACTTCTAATTGAACTAAGCTGTTCCATTTCTGTTTTGGAAATCACACACTGAAAAAGAAGAGCTGTGGATTGTTGCGTTTTAGAGAAAATAAATGACCTGGATTTGCAGTAATAATATATTGGAAGTATTTCACACTTAATTGGCTTTATTTCTGCCTCATTTAGTAGGTGAGCACATACTTCACCTAAAACAAAATAAAACACAGCGGATAGCACAAAAGACTTAATTTTATTCATAATAAAATGTAGTGAGCTGAAAAACACATGTCTTTTCTCTGCAGTATAAATGGCACAATAAAAATAAGCAATTAATATGTGCACTAAAACCAACTGCACTATTAAATAAACCATTAGAGTGCCAGAAATATTCATGTTCGCTTGTAAGCGTAGTTAGTAACCAAACATAATCACTGCTAAGTGAGGATTATTTTATGGGGAAAATTTATTAGGAACAATAAATGGCACAGTGGCACAGTGGTTAGTAGAGATGTCAGACACTATGGGTACATGCTCAGCAATGACCGCATATGCGTGGACAGCATGTTTCCCTTGTAATTCACAGACTGACTCCCACATTCCAATACATGCACTTTGATGACACTTCAACATGCCAGATGTTGTTGTGTTCTGTTACTAATGTGATGGCCCAAAGACTGCTCCATTCTATATGCAGCTCCTGTTCACAGGATTGAGACCCGTCAGGCATGTGAAATCTGCCAAGTACTGACTTTTCTTGAAATCACCCCTCTCATACAATAGCCACCTGTCTGTCTATTTGAGACTATTCTTCGAACCACAACTTATCCATCCACTACAGTACACTCCATCTTGCACCACTGCACCTTAGGTTAATTAGTGGCGACTCATTAATGGCATAGTTGCCAACTTTTGAAAATGAAAAAGCAGGAGACCTTAGACGGCGGCGCGCGTAGCGCGGTGCGGCAAAAATTTGCATGGACACGCCCATCTTTCCGGTATGCCAGCCCTTCAAAAAAAACCACACCCACTCCACCTAAACTGCAAAACGGCTTTGGAAGAAAGCAGGTAGAAAAGCCCTTATTGCCAGGTAGTAACCCCCATAACCAGGTAGTTTCCCCTTACAGGCAGGTAGATGCCCCCTTGTAGCCAGGTAGGTGCCCCCCTGTGTTAGCCAGGTAGGTGCCCCCATTGTTGCCAGGTAGTGCCCCCGTTGTTTGCCAGCTAGTGCCCCCTCTGTTGCCAGGTAGATGCCCCTCTGTTGCCAGGTAGTTGCCCCCTCTGTTGCCAGGTAGATGCCCCCTATTTGCCAGGTAGATGCCCCCTCTGTTGGGCCAGGTAGATGTCCCCATTGTTGCCAGGTAGTGCCCCCATTGTTGCCAGGTAGGTGCCCCCATTGTTGCCAGCTAGTGCCCCCATTGTTTGCCAGCTAGTGCCCCCTCTGTTGCCAGCTAGTGCCCCCATTGTTGCCAGGTAGTGCCCCCATTTGTTTGCCAGCTAGTGCCCCCATTTGTTTGCCAGCTAGTGCCCCCTTTGTTGCCAGTAGTGCCCCATTGTTTGCCATGGTAGTGCCCCCTTTGTTGCCAGGTAGTGCCCCCATTTGGGTTTCCAGGTTAGTTTCCCCCTCTGTTGCAGGTAGATGCCCACTCTGTTTCCAGGTAGATGCCCCTCTGTTGCCAGGTATATGTCCCCTCTGTTGCCAAGTAGATGCCCCCTCTGTTGCCAGGGAAAATGTCCCCCCCCTGTTGCCCGGGAGTTCCCCCATTGTTTGCCAGGTAGATGCCCCCTCTGTTGCCAGGTAGATGCCCCCTCTGTTGCCAAGTAGATGTCCCCTCGGTTGCCAGGTAGTGCCCCCTCTGTTGCCAGGTAGATGTCCCCTCTGTTGCCAGGTAGTGCTCCCTCTGTTGCCAGATAGATGTCCCCTCTGTTGCCAGGGAGTGCCCCCTCTGTTGCCAGGTAGTACCCCCTCTGTTGCCAGGCAGAGCTCCCCCCTATAGCTAATAAAAATAAAATAATAAAATCCACTCACCTCACCAGGCTCCTGCAGCGCTGCCAGCTCCCGACCGATCTCCTCAGCGGCGCAGGGGGAAGTGAGAGCAGCCGCGCGTCACTCCCCTGCAGCCGCGCGTCACTTCCCCTGCGCCGCTGACCTGTATGTGCGGCGCACACACCGGCGCCGGACATACAGGGGGAGGAGGGAGGAGAGGAGCGATCCCTCCTGCCTCCTCCCTGCACAGTGAGACTCCGGGCGGGTGAAGCGGGCGCAGCGGCCGCTTCACCCGCCTGTAGGAGCGGCCCGGCGGCGCCAGAGTAGCGCACTAGCGCTACTCCAGCGCCACAGCCATTTAAAGAGCCCCCACCGCCTGCTGGCGGCGGGAGGAATGCCAACTCCCCCGGGAGGGCGGGAGGGGACCCCAAATAGCGGGACCCCCCCGCCAAAAACGGGGAGAGTTGGCATGTATGATTAATGGTCTGTGGGAACTATTTACTGTATGTGTTGTCTATCTTCTACCATTACTCATGAATCTAAATTGGTGAATTTTTTTGCTGTACAACAGTTTGTTCCAGTTTGAAATCCTACCATAAGTCTGATAACTGGCATGACACAAATATTAAATGGTCCCAATGAGACTGGCTCGAAAAAGAAGTGGACTGTTTAGTGGATATTGAATTGTGAATCCCGCAGAGTAAACAGGTCAATGTCATTTTTTTTGTTATAACAATTACTTTTAATCCAATTTTCTTAACACATTTTGGAACTGCTAGAATTTTTATTGGCCATATTTGGTGTATGTGGGTATATTGTTCTTTATGATTCATGTAATCTGTTCAATCACTATGTACAGTCACAATTGAAGGGGTTTATCCCACAAACAATTTATTTAAAAAGTTAAAAAAAAGTATTATTTTATGCTATTTATTAAAATAAATACTGTAACAAATGTTTTGAGATACGCTGATTATAACTAAATGATAGCACCCGCTGGCACTCCTACGTACCCCCTAATGTTACATATACCTTTCTGAGAAGTCAATGCAATACATGCATGAACAAGACTATTTACTTGTCTGTCCACTATGTTCATCATCATTGTAAAGGAATCCTATACAGTAAGGTATAAGCAGTACTTGAGTTACAAACATCCGACTTACATCCGACTTACATCCGACATACAGCTTATACTTAAAGGGGTTTTGCCAAGAAGTCAGTTCCTTACCTGTTATCTGATCAGGAGACAAAATTATCTCAGTATGCTGAGTCACGGTGGAGAGGGAGGGGGTCTGAGCAGGGACAAGCAGTGCCAGGGAAATTCTACAATGTTTACACAAATAATTACATTAGAACCAGTGGATTCTCTATACAAAAGACAGGATATTTCTCACAAGTGCCTTGCAAGCTCCTTCATGTTCCCTGTCATCAGATAAGAAGTGCAGACAGCACAAGCCCGGCCAGATCAGCTCCTGGTCGTGTCTAATGTAAACTGTCAGGTAACTAAGGGTAGGGAAAGAAAGCTGTAGCTCTCAGAGGCTTCACTTTTTGTAATCACATATATGTAGAAAAGTGATTAAATAACCATTTTGGAGGATCCCACATCAACATTACATCGTGGCAAAACCCCTTTAAGAACGGAGGCTATTGTTGGGCGTGACACAGATGCCTCATTTACTTTAGCCCCATGCACCTTGGCTCTCCAATGCTTCTTGTGCCAACAGACTCTCTTTCTCCAGATGTGACTAGAAGAAGGCCAACTTAGGAAACGGTGCACGCATATCCGGACATACAACATTGACATTTTCAGTAGGTCACTTGATTGTTGCACCATGGAGAGTTACTATACCTGTTAATCTTTATGTTTGCTGTAATTAAATAATATACATTTCATGAATTCAAGACCAGGTGTGCTGTTGATTTACATCAGCCACTGAGCACCCTACAGACTCCTATAAGCAAGATGTGTGGTACCAATATTATTTTTTTCCAGGACATAAGGTGAGGTAAAACCTTCTTAACTAGGGGACAGACAGAAAAACAAACCTTACATGGGTGTTAACCCTTTCCTATGCTATCCAAAATTAGAAAAAAAATGTTATCACACTTTAATATGTTCCAGTTCCAACTTACATACAAATTCAATTTAAGAACAAACCTTCAGAACCTTCTTGTTCATTACTCGGAGACTGACGCTACCCATTCAAAATCATAATTTGTCATAGGCAATCTTCAATCCCCTTTAGCCATCACAAACTAGTGTTTAAAAATGAAAATTTATTTATCACATTTTTTACAAAAGAAAACAAAGGGAAAAATATATACAGAGCCGTAGAAATTTTAACCAACAAAACCTCTGATCAAGCTAAACGTATTCTCAAAGTTTTTTGTATCACTTTTAAAAGTTCTCTAAGGTGAACAGCTATTTTAATTTTGGAATTAGAGATTCTATTCTGTATAAATCCACCTAGTGTTACCTAACATGAAAGGTAGCACTCATTAAAGTATGACTTCTGGTGTATCACTGCATGTCACAACTGTAGTAACATTGACCCATACTGCCTTACTCCACTGAAATTGTTTATGGTAATCTTTCAGATATAACTGCTTGCATATCACTGCATATTAAATCTACAGCAATATTAACTCATGCTACCTTACGCCACTAAGTTTATATACAGAGTGATGGCTAATAGCTTGTCAAGTTTTCAGATGCAGATATTCCACTGCTGTATCCACAGCAAAGACAAAAGAAAAATATATCCCTGTATATAACACCAAAACCCCATTCCAACAAACGGTTAAATTCCAGAAACAGCTTGAGCTGACAACACCTAGCTGGCTGTTAGGATATAGTACCACATACATTGCTATCTCTAAAGGCCAAAAATGCTCACACTGGGGATCACATTTCTCTAGCTGGTAGATTTCAATCACAAAACAAAGTAGTGGTCCACCACTGCAGTTGATCAGACCGTAAAAAAACAGAAGTTTTGAAATTAAAAAATGTCCATAAACTTCCCTACATGTTTCACCACATACATGACGTCATCAAGAGCATGAGGTTTGGCCGTAATTCATACTCCTGATGATGCCACATTTGTAGTGAAACTTGTAGGGTAGATTTTGGACATTTTTTCTTTTGTAAAAAGTGTGATAAATAACTAGTGATGAGCGATTGCGTCAACTATCGTCATCGGATCGATAGTCGATATCGTCAACTATCATGCCGATACCCCGATAATAGATAATCGCCGGGGTAAATTAAATTTTTATGGGGGGAGAAACAACAGCTTAAATTATTACACCCAAAAAGGGCTGGAAAAGCTGAAATTTTAACATCCACAACAGTAAAATGGATACGAACAAAATCTTAGGCAACACATTTTGGGCAACAAGAGTCACAAAAAAAAAAACTAAACGATTTAATTAAAACTATCCCTGTTACTTTTACCACGCTTTCCCCTTTAAAACCCTTCATGACCCACAAATTAAAAAGTACAGAAGCGGTTTTTACTTGAAAACCACCATTTTATTTGGGAAACTGAAACATTGGGCTATCCCTGTCCTGGAAAGAAAGGAAATGATTTTTAAAATTTTACATACCCACAGTTTAAAAAAACCCCGGGAAAAAGGAGTCTTTAAAACCCCATTTTAGTTAAACTGGACTTTGGGACTATAACCCCTTGTCCTGGGCCACACCCATGCCCCTTTTAAAATGTTTTGACCCAAAAATTTAAAAAAAGTGCCGGAAAAAGGGGTTTTTTGAAACACCCATTTTAGTTGAACGGGACATTAAATTTCCCTTTGTCCGGGCCCAAACGAAATGACCCCAAAACCTGCATAAACCCCCACAAAAAAAGTGCCAGGGAAAAAGGGAGTTTTTTAAACCCAAACCAATTTTAGTTAAAACTGGGACTTTAACAAAAACCTTGCCCTGTACCAAAAAGCATATCCCAAAAAACCCCTTTTTTGGGACCCCAAGACCCAAAAAAGTGGGCACTAGGGGCAAATTTTGTACAGTGCTTTTCAAGTTTTATTTTTTTTTTAACGGGACATTTGTTTACAGAATTTATTTAGGGAAGTTTTATTTATAGTTTTACTTTAAATTTTTTTTTTGGGTTTTTTTTCAAGTGTGTTAACAAAACAAAAAAAACACCCCCCCTAAGTTAAAAGGTTTTTTTTAAACATTTATAGATGGGTTTAATTTTTTCCGCAAAACCCCAAAATAATAAAAATGCCCTAATAAAACCCCAAAAAAAAATTTTTCTTGTTGAAAGACATTTGCCCTCCCTTGGCTTCTGGAAGTGATTCAGCCAACCCAATTCAAGGGTTTCTTTTTTTCCCCCCAAAATTTTCCCTCTTCAGTGTTTAGGGACAAAACTCCATGAAGATCAAATAAATGAAACCCCCCAAAAGGGGACTCTGGGCCCCAAAAAAATTAAAAAACCCAAAAATTGTGCAATTTGTGTCCATTCCGGGAAAGCATTTTTTGGACACTACAAAACCCTCACAAAGTAAACCTTTTTAAAAATTCAGATTTTTTTTAGAGAAATTTGAAGTCTCCTTATTGCCCCTAAGGGTTTTGGAGGCCATGTTTGCCATCAGTCTTTCGTTAACACAGAGGTCCAGCTCCCAGGGCCAGACTTACGTGGGTGGGGTTTTGGAGCCCAGGCTAGCTTTCTGTTTTCTATTAAACAGGGAAAGGTTTGCTGCCAGGGCCGGATTTTACGTGGGTGCAGTGAGAGGCGGGGCTAGTGCCCCCTCATTTTTAAACCCCCGGTTTAAAAATACCCTTTGACGCAAGCAACAAAAAACGTTGTGCTGTGCAAGTAGGGAAGGCAGAAGGTGTAGAAAAGCCTCCGCCTTCCTCAGTACACGGGAAAGGGACCGGGGTTTAGGGGCTTGCCCCCCCGGGTTATGAGTGCAACTAATTGGGGCTTCATTTGGGAAAAAGTGGGGGTTGACCCCTTGTTCCCCCAGGTGCCCTTTTTTTTGGCATTCTTTTTACCCTTTTACTAACGTGCTGGAGGAAATTGCCCTCTGTTTTTTGTTTTTTTTGTCTGTGCTCCTTACTCCCATTTTCCTCTAAAAAACCCTACATCTGGTAAAGGGCCTTCCTGTACCTCCCGTTTACAATTAAAGGGGAAATTTAATTTTTTAACCACCCTATTTTGTACATGCCCAAATTTTTTTGTAGTTTAATTCTAGAAAACACATTTTTAAAAAAAGGATGGAAAACCCACCATGTCTTTGTTTCCTTTTTTTTTTTTGTATTTTAAAAGGGTTGTCTCACTAAAGGGGGTTCTAACTAAAGTTAAACATCTTTTCAAAAAAAAAGCATTTTCCAATATTTTTTTCCCTTAACATGTCCTACCTATTTCCCGGTTTTTTAAAAGGGCCCAAAGCCCCAATTTTAAAATTTTAAAACCCTGACCCTTTAGCCACTCTTGACAATTGTGAAGAACAAAAGCTGTTAGAAACCACATTTTTTTTATTAAAGGGCCCGTATTTAGTGCTTTTACAGGGGAACATGCCCCCCAAAAAATTTAAAACATGACCCTTGAGCCCCCTTTAACAATTGTTAAGAAAAAAATCTCTGTTAAAGGGAAACCGCCCTTTTTTTTAAAAAGGACCTGTTGAAAAGCTGCTTTTTTAAAAACAGCCCTGACCCCCAAAAAATTATTTAAAAAGGGTTCCCAGCCCCCTGTTAAAAATTGTGAGGGAAAAAATGCCCACTTAGAAGGCCAACCCTTTTTGATCCAAAAGGAAACCTTTATTTTAGGGGTGTTTTCCCCAGCACCATTACCCCAAAACCATTTTTTCAATGCGGAAAAAAATTTTAAAAATGAAGTGAGTAAATGGAAAAAAAAATTTTTTTTTTATGAAAAACCGTTTACAAAATTGGGGTCTTTTACAAATCTCCCCCCACGGCAAACCAGCAAAAAGAAACTTTTGGGAAATGAGGAATAAAAAATTTTTTGTAAAGAAAAAGAACATTTTTAAAAAACGTTTTCAAGAGGACCATTTCTTTGGAAAAGGAATGTGAAATTTTTTTCCCCGGTACTTTTCGGTTTACCTCGGAATTTTTGGGGGCAAAAAAATAACATTAGAGAAACCATGCCTGAAATTTATCCCTTTATGAAAATCCAAACGATTATCCCGTGGGGAAAAACGGATGCGTTTGTCCCGTAAAGAATCCTTTAGCTTTTGTTGAAGGTCCGCTCAAATTTTGACGGGGGGCTTGCCCGAGTAGGAAAAACACCTTATGTCGTGGGGGGGAGAGCAGGGCAATTTAAAACCCTTTTGGAAAACCAGAAATCGATTGGGGCCCCGGAAAAATATCCAAAAACATCGGGGTTGAGACACAGATATTGTGCACCAATTATTTAAACCGGGTTCTGTGTGTTGTTTGTGTGCCCTCAATTTTAAAGCGTTGGGGGAAGGGGGGGAAATAAAGATTCCCAAAAGGGCCCCCCATTAGGCCTTTTTGCCACAAAGCCTTCTGGGGCTGCCGCTACGGCCTCTTGGCACTCTACTGCTATAAAGTTTGCGACATTGTTTTCCCCCGTTTACATTTTAAAAAACGAGAAGCGACGCAAAAAAGATGGCTCACCCGTTTATCAAAATTTTGCAAGGTCTCCAATTCCTCATTTTACTCTCTATTTGGGTGGGGGGGGAAAAAGTGTGGTTTTGCTTTGTCCGGGGGATCGAGGAGGGTGGCCCCCCAAACTTGTTCATTTTTGGGGCTTAATCGAGGCTTTTGGGAGGAATGGAGCATCCAAGCACTCATTGAGGGGGGCCCTTTGATTTCCCAACCTTGGGTGAGGGGCACTAGCAAATGTCTTCCTCTTTTTTTTTCTCTCCCCCCAAAAAAAAAAAAATCCGTCCCAAACCCCTTTTTTCCAAGGCGGGGACGTGGGTAACGGGGTGTCCGGAAATCCCTTTCCTCCCCCTCCCCCGCTTCCTCCGGACAGCTTAACACAGTCTGATTCCCTCAGATGATGTACCCTGAGGTGAGGCGCCGCCTTGCCTAGCCCTGGCCCCCGAACCATGCCAATAAGACAAAAAAATTTGAAACTGGGGCTTTCTGTTCGACGGAGAGAAAGCTCCATGCCGATCTGTGTCCGTATCCCCCTCCGTCCGTGGGGCCCAGGGCCATCTTTTCCATTGGGAACACTGGGCAGTTCCGGTGCCCCACAAGTTTTAGGGGCCCCAGGTGGTCTAGTATGTCCCGGGAACCAAAAAAACAACCCTGGATCCATTGGTTGGTTTTGCTTATTTACCCGCTGTTTTTGGGTGCGAAAAAACTTTAAAAAACCCATGGGGGGAGAAGGGAGCCCAAAAACTCCCTGCCCCCGTCAGATATTTTGTAGGTGCAGGGTGCCCGGGGGTCCACAATAATGGCGTGATTCATATATGTGGGCGGGCCCCACTGCGGCTTGCCCGGGGCCTATAATTCTGTTAGACCTTGGGTGGGACTGATGTTTCAGAGTGTCCAAAAGATCTTTTCCCGAAATAAGAAACACCCAAAGCTCATGGGTGACAAGGGCATTGTCCCCACCCGACCCTTTTTGGGGGCTTTTTTAAATGGGAAGGATGGTGCAGGCTCTTTTACTCCCCCCTCTCGGGGTCAACACCCCGGGTCTGCACCGCTGCTTGTCAGGCCATGTGTCACTTCGTACTGCGTAATGACGTTGCGCTGCTGCCACAATCGCTGGAGCATATGGAGGGTGGAATTCCAGCGTGTTTCCACGTCAACAATGAGACGGTTGACGGGGAGGCCGAGCTGACGCTGCAACGCAGTCAGGCGGGACGAAGCAGGGTGCGAACGGCGGAAGTGTGAACTCAGACCTCAAGCCTTCCTCAGCAGGCAGTCCAGACCCGGGTAGCGCTTTAGAAATTTCTGGACAACGAGGTTCATGACATGTGCCAGGCAAGGAATGTGCTCCAGACTACCGATCTTAAGACCGGCCAGCAGATTTCGACCGTTATCGCACACCACCTTGCCTAGCACAAGGTTCTTGTCACCCAGCCAGCGCCCGGTCTCGTTGTGAAGAGCTGTCCACAGCTCCTGACCTGTGTGTTGACGTTCTCCAAGACAGATTAATTTCAACATGGCCTGGTTTCTCTGGGCACGTGATGCCACCAGAGGACCTTGGTGGAAAGAACCCTGCACCATCCCTGCGGTTTTGAAGAGCGTGCGCCGAGCCTGAGAGCCACCGTTACCACTAGAGACATCCCCCCAGCTCACCCAGTGAGCTGTCACAGAGATATAGCGGCCTAGTCCATGTGTCGGTGGTCAGATGGACTTTGCCGGACACAGATGCAGACAACGCGCTTGAAATTTTAGATGACACGTGGCTGGCCAGGGCAGGGACGGCTTTTCTGGAAAAGAAATGCCTGCTCGGCATCTGGTATTGGGGGCAGGCAAGGGCCATGACGTGGTGGAACCCATCTGTGTCCACCAGACGGAAAGGCAACATTTCCAAGGCCAAAAGCCTGGCAATGCCGACATTCAGGCTTTTGGCTTTGGGATGGTTTGGGTTAAAGTGTTTCTTCTGCTCCCAAACCTGGTAGACAGAAGGCTGGCTGCTAGACTGGCCGCTGTATGGCATGCAGGTCGTCAAACTGGTGGAAGGAGAAGGGGTAGGATGGGTCTCTGGTGGTGCTGGTGGTACTCGGGCGACAGTGGAGGCTGATGCTGAGGCTGTTCCCTGCTCATGAGTCTGAGAGACATGGGCAGCTGAGGAATGCTTGGTGATGGCGGAGGAGGCGGAGACAGAGGGTGTGACATTGGTTGGAAGCCCAGCATCGGTGTGGCCTTTTTTGGCCAAGTGTTCCCTCCATTTCAACTCAATGCATTCGCTGCATGTGACAAGACATGTTGGTGGTGGTTAAACACCTAAGATTCTTTCCTTTACTGATGCGTTTTCGGCAAAGGCGACATATGACATTGCTGGGTGAATCAGAGGCTTGCTCGAAAAAGGCCCAGGCTTGAGAGGTCCTGGACCTTTTCGATGGCGATAAGCGAGGAGTGGTGTTTCCGCTGATCGTGGCTGGTGGAATCATCTCAGCAGACTTGTACGACCGCCCTCTCCCTTTTTGAGGCGGGAACCGTACTGACACTACCCCATCGTCTTCCTCCTCGTCCAGTGCTGAAGCGCTCGCAAGCAAATACTGCTGAAAAGACCCCGTTGGATCCGCAATGTCATCATCATCAACACCGATGACTTCTCGTCCGACATTCTGCATCCTGGAGCTGCGGGTTTAAAAGCAACAGCACTGCAAGGGGGTTGCCGATTTCCCCAGGATTTTTGTAGATTGACCGGCTTCCTTCTCCTTCTTTGATGATATCAGCGATTGGGTGTCAGAGCAGACAAAATCATCCTCTTTGGCCTCTTGATCTTTTGAAATGCCTTCTGATCCCAACAGCATTTTGTCATCAAAGAGGTCTTCAGTAGTGTTGATCAATTATTAACGACAAAGTAGTTGATCGAAATTTTTAGATCATGAGATAATTTAGGTTAAAATCTGTGGGACATCTAAATTTAATATTGCGCCATTTTCTGCGCTTCCTTTTCATTTGGTGGCCAGCAAATCAGCTTACAGAAAAAGAGCAGGGGGGAGATGTGTGTGCGACGTCATGACTGGGATGTGTATGGTTGCGATTGGGTGGAAAAATACATGACCTCGTTTTACATAGAACAGCCCTTCCTGTTCATGTTCAGTGTCTCTCAGCGTTCATAGCAAATAGGGCGTGCGCTCTGCCTGTGTCCTAACAGCTCAGCAAAATTATTCATTTCTTCACAGAGAAAGCTCTACTGTTAGCTGTGATCCTTAAAACTTAGTTAGATCAGAGATTGGAAGATTTTATGTAGTTATTAAAAGAATTTTAAAGGAGCATCTACCGCTGTAAAGTTACGGGGATTTAGGGGGGGGGGGGGGGGGGGGGGGGGGGGGGGCGGGTCGGAAAACAGACAAGCTCTATAAAGAAATACTGGGGTATAGTTCACCAAGATTTAGTGTAGACATTGCACTGCAATAGCATTATTATTAACAGTTTTCTATTGAAATATTTCCTGGATATTTGGGGAGCCTGAACTTTTATTAGGATACTCATCTTTTCTAGTAACTGCAGGTCTCTTTTTAGGTGCAAAACTCCCCTTTTATTATCAGTATACATTTCAGATAGGTGTTCTTTTTCAATTTTGCCCATTCCAGCTTGTTGATATGGGCCCACCTTGCAGTTAAATTTAAAATTCCAGAAAATTTTTGTAAACAGCACAGGTTGATAGGTCCCCAAAAATTCCCTTTTTATTATCCGAATAATTTCGTTACGTGTTTTTTAAACTTTGAGCGAGTAAAAGCTTTGTTCATTGGGACATTGCATTTAAATTGGGGAAAAAAACACCCAAATTTTTTTGTTCCCCCACAGATAAATTGAAAGGTGCCAAAAAATACCTTTTAATTACCCGAATACATTTCAATATGGGGTTTTTTCCCACTTTGGCGCAGGCCAGCTTTGTTGATAGATCTACTTTTGGGGTTTAAAGGGGAGTATGGTTTCCCTTTACTTGGGCTCATTCACCGCTTTTAAGTTTCCCTAAGCCCCTGTGAATGCGGGGGCTTTTTTTTCCCCCCCCAAGCTGGATGAAATCATCCCCCTTCACTGCGGCCTGAGATTTCCCCCCACCCCCCCCCCTCTGAGTCCACATATAAATTGGGTTTTTCCCTTCCCCTATCAGTTATTTTTAAGAGCTGTATACATCCCACAGGCTGCTTTCAATCTAATTGGGAGCCTGATCTCTCACAGCGGGAAAATTGGATTACAGCTTTCTAAGAAGGGGCACAGATTGGGTGTATGCAGGAGTTTTTAAGAACGGGGGGCCAAAACTGCTTTTTTTCCCCAATTTTTCAATTGCTGGCAGTCTGTTTTGCTAGGTGTGGAAAAACAGAAAATGTACGGCCCCTAAGATTGAGTCAGGACACAGCGTCCTGAATAGACCAAGGGGGCTGTACAGAATTAAATGAGCTCTAGCTAGTGAATTGCAAAGGAGAAGGAATTAGAGAGGGAATTCGACCCACACTGGATATCAGATGTAAATAAAAACAAAAGATAAGGTCATGTGAGAAAAAGGCAGCTTAATGACATCAATTTGCAATAATTGCTTGTTTCACTGTCCCCTTATTCTGAAGACCATTTAATGAAACGATAACTCCCCTTTAAATGTGGAATACAGCATTTTGTGTCACCACAGAAGTGAATTGAAAAGGTTTGCCAAAAATACCTTTTATTATCCGAATTCCATTTCAGATCAACGTTGTTTTTTCACTCTTGCGCAGGCCAGCTTTGTTGATTATATCTATTTGCAGTTAAATATGAGTACAGCAATTTTGATAGTCACCACAGGTGAAATTGAATAGTAACAGCAGGGAAACCTGCCAAACAATAACCTTTAAATATCCGTATTTATACATTCAGAAGGGGTGTTTATTTTCACTTTTGGTCAGTCAAGCTTTGTTGTAGATCTAGCACTTTGCTTGTAAATTTGAATACAGCATTTTTGTTTTGATTTGAGTGATTTGAGAATAAGCTGTGATTTGCCGTATTTTACATTAAGTGGGAGAGACTTTCAAAACTCTTCCATATATGTCTCAAATTTTTATATTTCGAACAGGGAGCGAAATTTCAGGTGTTAGCGTAAGCGAGCAAATAGGGGGGTAGGACGAGGAGGTAGAGGTACGAGAGAAGGTGCTCCTCTCCAGTGCTCGGCGGACAACACGCATGCCATGCGGATCATCAGTTGCAGGACTATCAGGCCTGTCATCGCTGGGTCAGGGCCCTGTGATTCTCCAGGTTTAACGAACAGCGTCGCCAATCTGTCCTTCATTGTGGTTAATGCAACCTGTATCCAGCAGTTCTATACATCCATCGTTCCTCAGTCACAGGACCACCACAAATGTCGACATCAGCATCTTCAGCATCCGGTCCAACATGAAGACAGGCCCAAATGTCAACTCGTGTCCCACCACTGTGGATAATCCATTTTCTGAAGACCTCTTGATGACAAATGGCGGTTGGGTGTCAGAAGGCATGTTTTAAAAGATCAAGAGGCCAATAGAGGATGTTTTGTTCCTGCAATGACGCCCAGTTACTGATGCATCAGAGGGGAGTGGGGAGAGGAAGCCGGTCCAATCGGCAAAAATCCCGGCCGCGGTCGCAAAACACCTCTGGCAGTCCCTCTTCGCATTGTAGCCGACAGTCATCTGATGCAGAATGTCAGGACGACGAACTCACGTGTTGAGGATGATGATGACGACACTTGCGGATCCACCGTGTCTTTTCAGCAGAATTTGCCTTTGCAGAGCGCCTTCATCACTGGACGAGGAGGAAGACGATGGGGTAGAGTCCAGTACGGGTCCCGCCTCAAAAGGTGAGGGCGCTTCGGTCGCAGACGGCCGCTGATATGATTCGCCAGCCACGGTCTCAGCTCTCAAACCCCGCTCCTCGCTTATCGCGGGCAGTCAAAAAGGTACAGGACTCTCCAGGCCTGAGCCTTCTTTGAGCAAGAATTCTGATTCACCTCAGCGATATTTCATATGCCGGCCTTTGCCGTAAACGCATAAGTAGAGGCAAGAACCTTAGGTGGTTAATCACCACCAACATGCTCTAGTCTCAATGCAGCAAATTGAATGAGTTGAAATGGAGGCAAATAACACTGGCCAAAAAAGGCACAGACCGACGCGGGCCTCCAACAACTGTCACACCCTCTGTCCTCTGCCTCCTCCTTCCTCACGCCACCACCAAGCGTTCCTCAGCTGCCCATGTCTCTCAGAGTTCATGATCAGGGATCAAGACTCCGCTTCAAGCTCCACCCATCGCCCGAGTACCACCAGCACCACAGAGACCCATCCTACCCCCTTCTCTTCCGCCAGTTTGACGACCTGCTCATAGTTTATAGCGGCCAGTCTAGCAGCCAGCCTTTCTGTTCTTCCAGGTTTGGAGCAAGAAGAAACACTTTAACCTCCAAAACCATCCCAATGCACAAAAGCCTGAATGTCGGCATGAGCCAGGATTTTGCCTTGGAAATGTGTGCCTTTCCGTATGGTGGAAAAGATGGGTGTCCGACCACGTCTTGGGCCTTGCCTGCCCAATACAGATGCGAGCAGGCATTTCTTTGCCAGAAAAGCCGTCCCTTGCCCTGGCCAGCACGTGTCATCTAAAATTTCAGCGCGTAGTCTGACTTCTGTGGCCGGAAAAGTCGATCTGACCACGGACACATGGACTAATAAGCACTGCAAGGCAGCTAATATTCTGTGACTGCTCAATTGCGTGAGGGGTGGATGTCGTCTGGGGTGACGGTGGATACTCAGGCTCGGGCGCACCGCATCTCAAAACCGCAGGGATGGTGACAGGGTCTTTCCCCCAGGTCCACTTGGTGGCATTCACGTGCCTGAGAAAACACAAGCCGTGTTGAAATGAATCTGTCCTTGGAGACCGTCTCCAACACACAGGTCAGGAGCTCGTTGTGGACGGCTCTCCGCAACGACCGACCGAAGCGGGCTGACTGGGTGGCCAAGAACCTTGTGCCAGGCAATAGGTGGTGTGCGATAATGGGCGAAATCTGCTAGGAGCCCTTAAGATCGGTAGGCTGGGAGCACATCCCTCTTGCCTGGCACCATGTCAATGAACCTTGTGTGGTCCCAGGAAAATTCTAATGTGCTACCACGGTGTCTGGACTATCCTGCTGAGGAAGGCTCGAGAAGTCATAAGTCTCGCATCTTTCCGCCGTTCGCAAAATGCTTGTCCCGCCTGGCTGCGTTTTCTTGAAGCGTCAGCTCGGCCTCCCGTCCAACCGTTCTCATTGTTGACGTGGTAACACGCTGAATTTCAACCATCCAACCATGCTACAGCGATTGTGGCAGCAGCGAGATGCCATACGCACCGTACAAAGTGACTCATGGCCTGACAAGCAGCTTGAGTCGGACCTAGGGGTGTTGTAGCCACAGAGAGTGGAGGCAGGTGAAAGAGTCTCTGCACCATCCTGACCAGTTTTGAAGAAGCCACAAAATGGTCAGTGCGGGACGATGCCCTTGTCAGAATAGCATATGTGAGATCTTAGTTCTGGATCGATCGTCTGGACATTCTGACAAAAACAGGGTCCCGCCAGCGACGGAGGAGGAGACGGACACAGGATGCCGGGACACGGAGCCTTTAATCTCCATCGAATCCACAAGGCCCGCAGTTTCTCAATTTTATCGGTTTCTTCATTAGGCAGTGGTGTCGGGGTCCTTGCCCAGGCTAGTGCAAGCAGAGCATCAGCTTCAGAGTGCATCATCTCAGGCAAGTGCAGGACAGGCTGTGTTTGACAAGCTGTGCCGGAGGAAGTCGAGAAAGAGGAGATTGGCGCGCGAATTTGATGGCCAGAGGAGGAAGAATCGAGTGTGATAGTGCCCTCGACCCAGAGGTAGGGAAAATCAAGGCTCCATATCTCACTTGGAGTGCTTGGATGCTCCGATTTCTTCCAACATGATCCGCGCATTAAGGCCATCAATAAATGAACAAACAGTCTACTGGGTGGCCACCCTCCTGGATCCCCGGTACAAAACAAAATCAGCACTTTCCTTCCACCCACCCCAGTTAGAAGAGTAAGAAATGCAGGAAATGGAGACCTTGCTCGATGATCAAAATGGAGTACATCTGTTGGCATCGCCTTTCACAGTTTCCAATTATGTTCCCGGTGGAACAATACATCTGCGACTTGGCAGCAGTAGAGTGCTAGTCATAGCCGTCGCACCTAGTGGCAGCAGCAAGCCAGCAGCAGGCAACGGTGGGGCAGAAGCTCTAATGGTTGACCTCTGGCAATCTTTATTTACCACCTAACAAGCATGCACGGCAGGGCACACATATCAAACACCTACAGAGACCAGCTTAAGATCATGGTGCACGACTATCTTGTGTTCTCATCACGCGATGTATTTGTATGTGTTTCGGACCCAATAGACTTCTGGGTATCCAAAATGGACGAATGGCCGAGCATCGTCGCCCACGCATTGAGGTGTGTCCTGCTCAGCAGCCAGCGTCATATCTGAGCGGACACTTGAAGCAAAAGCTGGAGGAGTCCATTCAGACAAACGAATCCGGCATTTACCACAGATAACTGTGGATCGTTTTCGACTTTCTTCAAGACTGAATCAGGCTTGGATCTCTGATGATGTTGTGGCAACACAATTGACGAGGTCACCGATTATTGCCCGGTTCTACTTCACATTACCTCTTCTTCAAACAGAATTGGTCATCATATGAATACCTTTTTGTTTTATATGATCATTTCTTACTGCAATTTTTTTCATTATCTTTTCCCAACCAGTTCATTTTGCTGGTTTTGACTGTGAGGAGAATGTAAAGACAGCAAGGTTCATGACAAACACCGGTATTCCATTTACTCACTTTATCTTTAGAAGTTTTCGCATTGTCAATGGATTTTAGGTCATGTTGTCTGTGAGATACAGCTATAAAATTATGGTCCTTTGAACTGATATGTGGCTTCTAAGTGGCATTTTATCCATCTCAATTTTTATAGTGGCTGAGAGTCATTATTTAAAATTTTTTGGGGGTCTATGTTGCTGTGGATACAGCATTAATCATGGTCCTTTGGAACAGAAATGTGGCTTTTTAAGTGGCATTTCCTCCCTCACAATTTTTAATAGCTGGGCTGAGAAGTCATATTTATAATTTTTTGGGGTCTCCATTGTTGCTGTGAGATACAGCAATAATCATGGTCCTTTGGAACAGAAATGTGGATTCTATGTGGCATTTCTCCCTCACCAATTTTTTAACAGTGGCGAGAAGTCATATTATATTTTTTGGGTCATGCTGCATGTTGAAAGTGCATGCAATACTACAGGTCCTATTCTAAAAAAATGTTTGTTTCTAACAGACATTTGTTCTTTCACAATTGTCCAAAGTGGCTCAAGGGTCTTCGGCCTTGAATTTTTGGGGGCATTTTTGCTGTGACATGAAGCTTATACTAAGGTTCCTATTCATATAAATAAAATGTCTGTTTCTAACAGACATTTGTTCTTCACAATTGTCCAAAGTGGCCAAGGATCATGCTTGAATTTTTGGGGCATTTTTGCTGTGACATGCAGCTAGGACTGCAGATCCTTTTGTAAAAAATGTTTTTTTCTAAAGACATTTGTTTTCACCAATTCAAGAGGGGCTCAAGGGTGATGGTGCTGTCAGAAACAGGAATGGGTGGGACCTGTTAATGGCACATATTGCAAAATGACTTTTTTTTTGAAAGATCTTTAACATAATAGAAATCCCTGTATTCAGAAAAAACCCTTTTAAAATACTTTTTAAAAAAAAAGAGAAAAAAAAGACATTTTTGGGATTCCATCCTATTTTAAAAATTGTTTTCTAAAATTTTAAACTACTAAAAACTGCATGTACAAAACAGTGTAAAAACTTTCCCTCTAAATATTAAAAGGGGTAAAAAACGTGACCAGATGTAGGTATTTGGGGGACAGGAGTATGGACAGGGACAGAGAACAAAGTACAGAGACATTTTTCCAGCACGTTGAGTAAAATGAGAAAAAGAATGCCAAGAAAAAGGCAACCTGGGGAACAGGACGTTAACCACCCAGTATTTAAAATGAGCTCAATTGGCGGCACTCCATATGGGGGGGGCAAGCGCTACCAGGACAGCAAACATATATGCCATTCCAAAAAAAGGTGGTTAAAAAAGACTCCTTTTTTCCGGCACTTTTTAATGGGGGGTCATGCAGGTTTTGGGGCTCGCTGTGGCCCAGGCAGGTACATTAAAACGCCGTTTTAAAACTAAAAGGGTGGTTCAAAGACTCCTTTTTCCGGGCCTTTTTAATCTGGGGGCAGCATTTTGGGGGTCCATGCTGGGGCCCAGGAAGGTATAGTCAATGTCCAGTAAAACTAAAATGGGGGTTTGAAAGACTCCTTTTTCCCCTTTTTAATCTGGGGTCATGCAGGTTTGGGGCTCATGCGGGGCTAGGAAGGGGATAGTCATGTCCAGTGAAACTTTAAATGGGGGTTTGAAAGACTTTTTTTTCCCGGTTTTTTAATCTGGGGCATGCAGGTTTGGGGCTCAGCTGTGGCCCAGGACAGGTATAGTCAATGTTCTGAAACTAAAAGGGTTTGGTTAAAAACCCCTTTTTCCCCGGGCATTTTTTTAATCTGGGTCATCGGGTTTGGGGCTCTGCTAGGCTCAGGACAGGGATAGTCTATGTCCAGTGAAATTAAATGTGGTTAAAAGACTTTTTTCCGGGCCCTTTTTAATCGGGGTCGCGGGTTTGGGCCATGCTGCTTTCCAGGACAGGGATATCAATGTCCAGTTCAAGTAAAATGATGGTTCAAAAAATACTGCCTTCGGGCATTTTCCAATTTTTTGTGGGAGATGCGGGTTTTAAGGGGTCATGCTGGGTACAAGACAGGATATGAATGGTGTGTGTTTTTTTTTTCGTGCTTTTAAAACCCTAAGTGTGTTGCCTAAATGTAGCACATATCCATTTGACTTTTTGTGGTTTTTTAATTCCAGCCTTTCCCACCCCTGTTTGGGTGAAAAGAATGAAGGTGTTTTTTTGCTCTCCCCATAGACTTTAATGGTCACCCGGCGATCATCTATCATCGACCATCGAATATCTTGTCGAGAGGCCGACTACGACCTTCGACCGATGTCGATACCCAAGTAACCCGCTCAACACTAGTCTTCAAAAAAAGGATTACACAGTGGGGGGTACACATTTTGACATTTGGGCTGCCTTGCTTCTGTACAGATGCTGACGATGCTATTACGACATTTTTGGTCGTGACGGGAGGCGATATAAACTGCTGGATGCAGGTTGCTTTAACCATAAAAGAACAGTTTGGGCGACGTTTTCTTTACTGGGGATTAAAGGCCCTGACCCAGCGATGACAGGCTTAGGTCCTGCAACCGACGTTCCCGGGCTTGCATGTTGTCGCCAGACTGGAAGGAGCACCTTTCTCGTTCCTCTACCTCCAGTCCTACACCCCTCTTTGTCGTTCCACCGCTTTTCGCTCCATTTTCAGAAAGATGGAGGGAAGATTTTTGACAGTCCTTATTGAAAGACAGCAAATCACAGCTATTCTTAAATCGCTCAAATTTACACACCCAACTAGGTTCAAACTAAATTTTTTTCTAGCAAATACCTGTGAAAATGCGGTCTGGTTTAAGAACCGTAAGACAAAATAAACAGTGTTTTTTTCCCTTCATCCCAGGGGATTTACAACTGCCCAGTAGGGACTAGGAATTGATAGTTTTCAACAAACTATCATACAAGGGGGACTATCTTGCCAAACGGGGAATTCACCGAGCGCAATAAAAATATTCAGAAGTACACGGATTAGAAATTTCTTTTTTTGCAGCAATGAAAAACGAAACAGTTACTAAAAATTTTTTTCTATCAAAATTGTCGAAAATGTGGCTATTTGAAAAAAACTAGGGGCCCCACCCTGTGCAATCGCTATTTAAAAGTTTTACGGGAAAAAACGGGTTTTTTGCACCAATTGAAAATACACCAAAAGTAAACAAAATTTTCTGTATCCAAATTTAAGTACAAGGTGGCTATTTGAAAAAAAAAGGGGGGGAACCAAAGTGCAATACGCTATTTAAAAGTTTTACAGATAAGAAAAGGTCGGGTTTTGCCCAAGAAAAAACAACAGCAAAATTCTACAAAAATTCTGTATTTTAAATTAAGTACAAAGTGGCCCCTTTGAACAAAACTGGGACGACCAAATAAAAAAAAAGCTTTTAAAAGTTATACAGTAAGAAAAAGGGCGATTTTGCACCAATGAAATACAAAAGCAGTTTCTAAAAAAATTTCTGTATTCAAAATTTTAAATACAAAGTGGCTCTTTTAAAAAACTGGGCCGCACCAAAGTAAAAAACAGCTATTAAAAGTTTTACGGATAAGAAAAATGAGTTATGCACCTATGAAATAACCTGCTTTTTAGAAAATTACTTATCCTAAATAAGACAAGGGGGTCTTTGAACAAAACTGGCTGCCCCCCAAAGTAAAAAAACCTATTTAAAATTATACGGATAAAAAAGGGGGGTTTTTTACCCAGAAATACACCTGCAATTACTAGCAAATTTCTGTATCCTAATATAAGTACAAAGTGGGCCTTTTAACAAAACTGGGGTGCGCCAAAGTGAAAAACACCTATTTTAAAAGTTATACGATAAGAAAAGGTGGGGTTTTGCACCTATGAAAACACTGTAGTTTCAAAAAAATTTCTGTATCCCAATATAATACATGGGGGCCTTTTAAAAAAAAATGGGCGCACCCAAAAAAAAAAAACCTATTTAAAAAATTTTAACGGTAAGAAAAAAAAGGGTTTTTTTCACTATGAAAAACACCTCAGTTATAGAAAATTTCTGATCCCAATATAAATACAAGGGGGGGGTTCTTTGAACAAAACTGGGGGCTGCGCCAAAGTAAAAAAAACCCATTTAAAAGTTATATGGGTAAGAAAAGATGGTTTTCACCTATGAAATACACTCAGTTATAGAAAATTTCGTATCCTAAAAAATTACAAGGGGGGTCTTTTAAAAAAACTTTTTTGGCTGCGCCCAAAGTGAAAAACACCTATTTAAAAAAATTTTAAAGAAAGAAAAAAAGGGGGGTTTTTCACCATGAAATAAACCTGAGTTACTAGAAAATTTCTGTATCCTAAAAAGTACAAGGGGTCTTTGAAAAAAACGGGGTGCACAAAATAAAAAGGGCAATTTTTTAAATCAGGTGCGAGGGTCTGGCCAAAACTGGTAAAAAAAAAAACCATTTAAAGCAGGTTCAAACAAGTCTGGGGTCACAAAATACACTCCCTTTCAAAAGCCTGCCTGCCTTCCCGTCTGTGTTCGCCACCCCCCCCCCCCTCCCCGCCTGTACGGCGCTAAGTTCTTTTAAAATCTTGCTAACTAATAAAAAGCTGAAATTCTTTTAATCACCTATGTTCTAATATTCACAGTAAAACAATAGTTTTCTTATGAATAAAGAGAACTGTGTCTCTGACTGAGCTGAGCTGTATTGGAAAAGACCTAGGGAACCAAACGTCCTTCTCTATGAGAGACACTGAAACCGGGGGGGGGAAAAAAGGAAAATGCTGTTCTATGCAAAGAGGTCGTGGGGTTTTTCCACCAATGAAAACCTACACATCACAGTCATGCTTTCAAAACCCACCCCAACCCTGCCTTTTGCTCAAGCTGATTTTCTGGCTGCCAAAATGACAGGAAGGGACAAAAATTGGCGCATATAATAGATTATTGCGATTCTCACCTAAATATTGGTATTCAAATTTCCGATCAAACCTAAAAAACCGGCTATTTCAACTTTTTCGTTATAATCGCTCATCCCTATAAATAACGTTTAATTTTTAATCACTAATCTGTGATGGGTAAAAGGGGTTGAAGTTGCTATGGAAAATTGTGATTTTCTTCTGACAAGATACCCCCTACACACCCAGGTCATTTCTCCAATGATGTTTAGTGCCTCTACCCAATGTCACAATGCGCGCTGTGGTGCCCATTCGGAATGTGGATACGCTTCTGTTGGCATTCCCTCACCTAGAGTGTGCTTGTGTGCCAGCTCTTTAAGATTTATAGCACCAGTGTACTCCTGTCAACCAATCACCAGCGACGTGGGTGATTGGATGACAGGGGTACGCTCTGCCAGATTGTTGGTAATTCCTGCCATTGGTTTGTACTACTTTATATTGTTTCTGTGATTTCCTAGTTTGACCTCTGCTATTGGACTTATGACTATGCTTTTCCTATCCCCTGCCCTGACCTCCTTGCCTGTGACCCGTTAACAACTCTGCCTTCTCCTAGTGTACCTCGTTTGGCACTTCGGCTGTCATTGGGAGCAGCCCCGTCAGGGCTAGAAGCCTGGGAGTCCCCAGCACTCAAGTAAATCCCACCTTGTGGTGGCCTCTGGTAAAAAACAGGGAGCTCCTTATACTCCACTCTGAAGTGTGGTCAGTGTGACCCAGCGGGACCACCACTTGCATTCCAATGTGCCTCTTCCGGACATCCATCACATCATGGCTGTGATGGCTTGTCTAAGAACCCTCAAAGAACAGCTCTTTAAGATGCTACAGACTATTGCAGCAGGTCTCTCAGAAGCTGCAACTAAACCTGCACTAGTTGTAGATCCACCTCCAGCTGCCTTTGCCAGTCATGATCTGCACCTGCTGCTGCCATCTTGTTAAGAAGTGTTTTAAAGTTGTATGTACAAAAATAATTTTGGATTAAAATGTTTTGAAATGGTTTTCCATGCCCGATCTATGTGCTACAGTACAAGTGACTGTTTGAGAGAACGGAGAAGGCCCTCTATGGGATGGTGTAATTGCTCATTCAGTCATTTATACTAGGTTGGATATTGTTTCAAAAAAGCTGCCACCTTGTTACCATGGGGAACCCAACTGTGTTTCTCAGTCAGTGCATCGTTCACTTCAAGGTCTTGGCATATCAGTTAACATCAGATCAATCCAAGGTGGCCTTCATTATTAGCCTGTGTTCTGATAAAACCCTGGTCTGGGCGACACACCTGTGGGAGCATAGGGATCTGTTGATGGCTAACCTGCAAGAATTCCTAAAGTCCTTCTGCAAGGTTTTTGAAGAACCTGGATGCGATTCCTCTACCACATTGTCTCTGCTGTGCTTCCAACAAAGTGATTTCATGGTGGAGCAATATGCCATTCAGTACCACACTCTGGCCTCTGAGCTAACCTGGAATAATAAACCTCTTGTAGCGATCTTCTGGGAAGGCCTCACTGGGCGAATCAAGAACAAACTGGCTGGTCGTAATCTCCCAAATACTGGGGATGACATCATCACTCACACCACCAGAACTGATCTTCATTATTCAGATAGAAATTTATAGCTTCAGCAGCAAATAGAGTCCTATCAGCCCTGCAGACTTTCTTGTCTCACATCTGTCTTCCAAAGTCCTCCACACCCACCACCAACATGTTCTACTGATGGGCTTATGCAATTGGAGAGACTTCATCTAACAGAAGAAGAACGCAGCCACAGATGCAGTCTGAACCTCTGCGTATGCTGCGGCAGCACAGAGAATTTCCTAAGAAACTGCTCAGTTCACTCAAATTCATTTCAGAAACCCCAAAACTTAAGCTTCATGGGAGCAGCGAACCTAGACGAGGATGCCTCCTCTCAGCGCTTGACCATGCTGGTCACTCTCAGCACCTCATCTAGTCTCTAAGGCTTTCAATTCCCTGTCTTACTGGATTTTGGCTCTGCAGGAGACTTTACTTACTCATACCTGGTTTCCAAATGGAAAACAGGTGAGGTCACACAACAGGGTCAGCAATGTCACTTACATTGCCTCAAGCCATCCCTCCTGGTGCAACCCGCTTCTCCATCTACGCTCCCAACTTTACTTCCAGATCTTCCTATTCCTAAATAAGCATCCACTGATGTCTTCAGTGAGAAGTAAGTGGAGAACTTTCTGCCACATCGGTCCTTTGCCTGCCCTATTGTCCCCTTGCCCTGCACTACGCATCCTTGCAAAAGAGGATATTCTCTGTCTGTACCTGAAACCCAGGATAAGTTGGCCTACATTAAACCTGCAAAAAGCCTGCATTTGCAAGTCACTTCTTCCCCGCCTCTGCTATTCCAGTTGTGGACTCCCAAGTCCAAGAAGTTTCCCGGATGTGGCAAGACATCTGGTCTGAAGAAAGTTCTTGGGAACCCAAGAGAAATATCAGGGGATCTCGTCCTCGATGGACTCTGAAGAATAGGAGGTTTAAGGGGGTGGGTACTGTCGCGATGCGAGCCTTAGTCCTTGTTCCGGACCATGGCAGCACTTTTGTTGGCGCTCCCCACTCTGGCCGCCCTGCCAGAAGTTACTCATGTCTCTCTGCTCCTACTCCACTCCCATCTGCTGCTTGTGGCCAGTGTGCATGTACTTCTATGGTGAGTGCACACTGGCTCTTTAACATTTAAAGGATCAGTGAGCCACTGTCATCCAAACACCAGTCACATGGGCCTTTGTTAGGTCACTTCCCCTTGCACTCCCTGACAGATTGTTGGTAATTCCTGCCACTGGTTTGCAATACTTTGTATTGTTCCTGTGATTTCCTGCTGTTGGACTTCTGACCACACATTGCCTGCCACCTGCCATAACCTCTTTGACTGTGATCCAGTTACACCTCTGTCTGCTCCTAGTGTACCTCGTATGGCTATGGTGAATACCGGGGGCTCCTTAGACTCCACTCCCTGGCGTGGGCTGTGTGATCTCTTGCAGTGACCCAGCGGATCCACAACCTGCATCTATGATGTCCATTTGTAAAATAAGCTTCTTTTCTACTTTTCAAATGAAAGCCAAGCATTGTTTTTGGGTGACATGGTAGCTCGGTGGTTAACATTGTTGCCCTGCAGTGCTGGGGTCCTGGTTCAAATTCCACAACATCTACAATGAGTTTATATGTTCTCCCCTTGTTTGCATGGATTTCCTCCAGATATTCCGGTTTCTCCCACACTTCAAAAACACACAGACTGATCTGGAATTTAGACTGGGAGCCCCAATGACAACAGGGATCCAACTGAAAAATCTCTGTGGAGTATAATGACACTATATAAATAAAATAAAAATAAGTAAATTGGCAATGTGACTAGTGTAGAAAACTCTATTTAGGCCCTGTTGGAGTGTGACAGCTAGAACCTCAATATCATCAATAAGCACTTTGAGAAGTACAGAATAATCATTTATAGATTATCATCAAAAGACTATTCTGTACTCATCAGTGTGGATGGTCATGCTGGCGCTGGAGGACTGCTACTTTCTCACTGCTTATTCCATTGTTTATTTAGAAGATGAAAATATGTTCTCCAAATAGGGCATATCTTTCTTGGTACCCGTCTTAGTCTTATAAGTCCACTCCTCCATTAATTTAAATATCTACACCTGTCTACTTTCTTATAAATGAAAAAAATTATTGGTGCTCACCCATAACTCTTGAGGTTCTTGTTTGGGATTGCCGTGTCCATATATGGTTCTTGATGCAGTGGAGGGAGCACTGTTGGACATCAGGCCGTAGAAATGTTCTTGAGGGAAATTATACTAATCTCCAGCACCAAGTAAAAAAGGAAAAATTATCTAAAACATAACTTTTACTATAAAAAGTTAAAATTCCAAAATATTTGACGCGTTTCAAGCGGAAATCGCTCTTAGTCATAGAATGTTTGAGCAAGTTCTAGTTTTTCAGTTTCAAATTTAATAATTAACCCCATCAAGGAACACTGGGATAGTATATTATTTCATTCTAATTGATTTTTATCATTCAATTTAAAGGTAGGATTCTTCTTCAGCTGTAAACCCGTCAGAATATGTTTTCAGTAATGTATTTTTGTAGGTGACTATGACCAAGAGCCGGTTAAGCGGCTTGAAACATGTAGATGTTAACACATGTATGTTTGTCATAATTTTTTTCTTCAGATTTTATGGAAGTTCTTTTTTAATGAGAATTGAATAAAATACGTTGGATTTTTTATATATGAGTGCTGGAAGCGATTTTCCTTTATTGGATTGAATTTGCTCTACAGACATCTACAGCCAGATGCCTCTTCCCTGCACCGATTTCATCTAACACAAAGAGAAGGATGGATTAAATTACGCAGGTGAGCAGAATATTTATCTTTTTCGATATTGCACCATCTAAAAAGTAAGGTAATAACATGATTTATTTATTACATATAAAGTCTTCCTTTATTCAATGTATATTATTTGTCAGGTAAATGCAAACCTTTATCTTATAGTCACAATAAATACTTACTCGACTAGGGCACGTGGATAGTGTTTGCTTTGATGGGACAACCTCTTTATATGTGGCATATAAAAAACAGAGCTTCAATTACTACAAAGATATGTTACAAAATTACGGTGGACATAAAGAAAATAGTACTTTCTCAGGTCCCATTGCCAGACTAAAGAACTTCTATATTACACAATTTAGTCACATTATTATGACCACTAACTAATATCTAGAGTAACCGCCGTGTGCAGCACAGACAGCAGCAAAGGACTGGGAGTGGCTCAGTAAGGTCCTGGTTGGCTGTCACAGGTATCTGGAGCCATGCTGACTGCAGTGTAGTAGAAGCAAACCAGATAAAAAGAGGAAACAGAAATTGGCCATAATTAATGAAAATATATATAAAAAAAAATTAAGGGCCTTGTGTGAAAACAGACTTTCATTGCTGCCCATAGCAACCAATCCGAGCTCCCCTTTCATTTCATATAGTGTTCTGAAAAAATAGATTGGGAGCTCTGATTGGTTGCTATGGACAACAAAGAAAGTCTTAAACCCAGACAGTTTTTATACGTCACCCTAAATCTTTATCAAGGACAAAAACCTAAAAGAGAAAAAAATTTAAAAAATTAAAAATCAAACAGCTGAAGTCTGTAAAAAATAATCAAACAGACCAAATCCCAGCAGAATATAATATTACAAAAATATACAATGTAACAAAACTAGTGCATTGGAATGGCTAAAAGTGCCACAAATAGTGCAGACACAATATCCTAAAATCCAACAAATAGTGCAGTCACAGTGATACAACATAAATATAAAGCAATACTAAAACCAAAATATATATATACTTTATGGGTATACTAAAAACTGGCAATGAATCCCATATATATAATTACAAGAAGTAATGAAAAAAATAAAACAAACCTGTGTAGGACAAACTTTGGACACCACTTTAAGGCAAATATAATAAATCCAAGCACAACATCACTAGGAAACGCATATACAGGACATACATAAAGTGGAAACCAGAAATTTTGCTTTTTGCTTCTACTTTATGCTTTTGTACACAGTGGCAGCACCCATTTAATTATTTATTGTAGTTTCCATCATTTTTCACTTCTGATGCTGACTGTAGTGCACACAGATACTCTCAGGTACAAGGGGAAGGAGTCATAGAGTGAAAAGTATGGGGTACATGTATGATCGGCGTTTTCGCCGGTTTTCTGGCATATAATGCGCCTCTCTGTGCCGGCTCCGCTGTCGCACCTCTCCTATGTGTTAGACGCATTAGGCAAATGCTTCGCCAATTTCTAATGCGCCTAACTTGAAGAGGCATGCTGTGGGCGTTCTGGGGCGGATCGCACCACATTCGAAAACACCGACGCATGTATGAATGCGGGTCGGCAAAGTGAGGCGCATTAAAGCTCCGACAGACAGACCAAATTGAAATTGGTCTGCCTGTCGGAAGCATCGAAGTTTGCCCCACATGTATGAGCGCACTTCGGCGCCAACATACATCAGGCGCAGTTTTCACTGAAAAACCCGTGAAAACAGGCACTTCGAAGAGCCGATCTTTATACATGTCCCCCTATGTTTGAGGTGGTCCCACAGATGCTCAGTTGGATTCAAGTCTGAGGAATTAAGAGGCCAGGAAAGTACTTGAAAGTCTTGGTCATGCTCTTCCAACTACTGTTGGACAGTTCTAGACATGTAAAATGTTGCAATGTCTTGCTTAAAGTGCCCATCGGCCCCAGGAAAGGAAATCACAATGTATGAGTGTATGTGATCTGAAAGGATAGAGTCATAACTAAATTGGTTGAGAGTGCCTTCAACATGAAACAGTGGGCTCAGTGTTTGCCATGAAAACATTCCGGAGGCCATCGCACTTCCACCAACGAACTTGTGTTCTGCCAACAATGCTTGTAGGTTGTTTGTTCTCTGATATTTCCCATCTGAAATGCCAATGCCAATATGTTTGATGAAGCAGAAAATGTGACTCATGGGAGAAGGTAACTCTTTGCCAATCAGCGGAGGTCTAATTCTGATTATATTGTGATTATTGAAGCCTTTTCTTCTGATGGAACTCTTGTAGCAGAGATATAGTGACCATCCATCTGCTTTGGAGTCCCGGAGGGTTTACTGAACTGTTGTTTTAGACACACATCTGGTAACTCCCTGATTAATTTTGGCACTGAGCTGCTTCACTGTAGCATGCCAGTCCAACCTTGTGCACCTCTGTAGATGACATTAACCTCTCACATCAATGGCTCATCGTTCCACGTCGTTTATTAGCAATGGTGTCATTTGTCCACTCACTGTATACTTTCACCACAGCACAGCACATTCGCAAACTGCAGTTTTAGAAATACTGTCACCCTCAACCCAGAATCCAAAAATCCTCCCTTTTAACTCTGCTAAATTTCCCTTTCTACTCATGACTGCAACCAGAGATACGTGTGCAAACAGCCTATCATACACCTAATATACTGACCAAGCTAGCTCCTGACAAGTGACTTATGAACTATGCACTGCCTACTTTTAAAGTAGGAAGTGGACATAATGTGACTGAGCTGTGTAGTAGCTATGATTATTCTTGTAGACTGGTTCATTGTTTTTGTCTGAATAGTACACAATTAAAAAAAATCTTCTCTATTCAAGTGTTTAAGTCATACATCTGCAACTTTCAAAGTATTTTCTATCTCTTGTATCGCCTCACTTGCGTTCGGACGCCATCTTGGATCGTCCCGGGGGTTTCTTAACGTGCAAATCGTCACTTTCGTAAGCAGAATGGCACTCAGACACATCTGGTATCAGCAAGCTTTATTCTTCCAACACAGGTTTAGGTTACAGCACATAACACAAATAAACATCTAGACCATCTAGCCACTAGCTACATATCAGTGAGTCCCTCACTAACCTGCGGTCAGGACCTACTGTCCAGCACCAACAGCACTGTACTCCCGTAGCATACTTTAGGCTTCCCTCAAGCCTGGAGGTAAGAGTCCTCTCCTCAGCTCTGCTGGCAGTAAACTACACCCCCCGATCACTTGCAGTCCAAGGCTTTTTACAGGCCTCCAGGGACCTGTCAAAGGCCTGTCCTGGAATGTGGGAAGAGCAACCCACCCAACGCTATTTCCATCAAGGGAAAGGCAACCCATCACTAGCCGCATTGCAGCCATGCTAGCTACCTGTGTCAGTAACCTATGGTTACTGATGTCAAATAGTTGCCTTCCCCCACCGAAACCAGGTTTTCAGTGGCACGTCTGCAGCAGGTATACTGCTGTATTCCAGCTAGTGGCAGGAACATGCTACTGCCTGCGGTCGCTCTGCCACACTCTGTGCTAGGAAACCATATAAAACGGGAATATATAATATGATTACTGAGAGTTCTTCTCTAGTAAAGCAAATAAATAAAACAAGGATTCAGTATATATAGGAGGAGATTTTGTGCAAAACGACTATGTAGATTTTTTTACTTCCTGTGCTTTTTCTTCCACAAGAGCATTGCAAAATGGCATCAGCCATAGCCAAGGACAGGATTGAATGTTCCAGCGACATATGGTTTAGTACTAATGGGGTTATATAAACAGGTGCTCAAGCAGTTAGCCAAATAATAGGTTGAAAATCAGTTACAAGAAAGATGTTTTTAGTGAGAACATTGGCTAGATTAATCTAACATACATATGGTTACTTCAGCCGCTTTAATTACATAAATTGACAAATATTTTTTCTTTTATAATGAAAAATCCCACTTTTTTTTCTAGGCAACCAGATACATGCTACATTTATCATTTCTTGTCTGAACTGACCTTACCAGAGTAAACTTTCATTGCATATTAAAAATCGCTAACGTCTGTTCATGATTGATTTGCAAAGCATTTGGCGTTATACAAATAAAGAAAAGAAAAAATAACATGCAAAAATAAACATTTAGTAGGGTTCCAAAAATCTTTGGAAAGGTTATATGTTGAACTTAAATCAAGTAATAACTTGTTGCAGTTAGTTAGTTTTTCAGCTTTACTAGAGACGAGTTAGTGACTACTATTTGGAAATAGACAGTAGAGATGGTGGTAGAGATAGCAGTGTAACTATTGCTGTAGCAGCCGTTGCGGCTGCTACAGGGCCCACTACCGCAGGATACCCGGCTGCCACATCCTGCCTCAGAACACCTGGGCCCTCTCTCCTGAGTGTTCATAGGTAGGGCCTACACCCTTGATTCCTGGGAATACACAGTCTTAGCGCTGACACTCTGACCTACTATTCAGCTTAGTAAGCCTAATGGCTTAGGCCTTAAGCCTAACAGGTGTCAGCTGCTAGTGCGGGTGAACAAGAAGAGAGGTGAGTTAATTTTTTTTCTTTAAGTAATGGGGCCCACCTACTTAACTAGACCCCACCTACATAACTGGGGTCCATCTACCGAAGTAGGGCCCAACTATCTAAATGGGGCCACCTACCCCCTATACAATTCGGGCCCACCTACCACCTACATAAGTGAAGCCCACCTACCTAACTGGCTCCCACCTACCTTATTGGGGACCACCTACCTACCTGGGGCCCATCTACAACCTGCCTAGCTGGGGCTCACCTACATAACTGGGGCCCATCTACCACCTACATAATTGGGCTTCACCTACCAAATACCTACCTGAGGCCCACCTATCACCTACCTAACTGGGGCCCACCTACCACCTATATATCTGTGTACCACCTACCACCTACCTACCTGGGGCCCACATACCTACCTGGGGCCCGTCTACCTACCTAACTGGCACCTAATATCTACCTGGGGCCTATCTACCTGCCTAACTTGGACTTACCTGCCTACCTACCTACTTGGGGGCCTACCTAACTGGGGCCTACCTAACTGATGGCCCACCTACCTACTTGGGACCTAGGTACCTACCTAACTGGAGCCATTTCTAACTAGGGCCTACCAACCTACCTACCTTGGTCCTACATACTTACCTAATTAGAGTTGGGCCTACCCACCAATCTGCTTGAGGCCTACTTACCTACCTAGGGTCTACCAACTTTTCTAATGCGAATCTAAATATCCTAATTAGGGCCTATCTATCTATCTGAGGACTTGCCTGTTTACCTATCTACCTAGGGCTTTGCCTACTTACCTACCTATCTACTTATCTACCTAGTAATATAGTTTTGAGTCACCTGCCTCAAAGCTATAGCATGTACCCACTTTCTCAACCCTGGAAAGTATGTGCAGAGGTTTGAGTCAGTGAGGGAGGTGCTGAAAAAATTAGAATTCTAAGCTATTTGTTTGCAAATTCTGCAGGGATGAGTGGTGGCAAGGAGAAGTTGTCATGGAGGTCTGGATCAGATGTAGAAGAGGGGAAGTGAACGACTCATCAATTATCTGGTTCCTAAATATCTGGATCAAAGGATACTAAAAATGGCAAATTTGGTTTTCAGAGAATAGTCAGAGTGGTTGTGAAAGTTTAGGTGCATCAACTAGAAAGGGCAACACATCGGTGAAACGATTGTTCCAACAGCATCTTGCGTTTATCCCAACTCTTATGGAACCAGTTCCAAGACTCTATTAAGAGGGCTCACTAAGTGGTATAAATAACAGTGAAATCTAATGGTGGACTTTGAAATTATTAAAAACGTCCCAAACATCCATATAGAGTATACAGCTGCACAGAATTCCTGAAGCTGCAGTAGATAGCAGTTTGCTGTAAGCAACAGCTGGAATCATAAGGGTCTGTCCGCACAGCACTGACAAAATACCTGTCGGATTATCTTACCGGTATTTTGTTGTTTTTTTAATGCAAACGGGAACAGTTTCTGGCCGTGGTTTGCGGATCCCCCTTTGCATTGAACAGTTCATGTTCTCCCGAAAACTGGGCAGAAGAATGAACATGTTCTAAGTTTTTTTGACAGTCGGATTTGCCTTCAGAAAATCCAAACTGTTTAGACTATAGCTTGGATTTTCTATTAAAGTCTATGAGGTAAATCCGAAAACCATCTGAAAATCCGACCAGTGCCGTGTGGACAGACTCTTAGAAAGATGACAGAGATTTTTTAGTATTGCCCCTGTATCTTTACTGTTCGGGAAAAGACCACAACACTTTCTGCTTCAGTCCTGGTAATCATGCACATCCAGAATCAGCTCTGCAATGCATATCAGGAAGTTGTATTCCCTCTGCAACTTGGGTTAATAAGTCAATCATATGTACACAGGAAATGAGGAATAAATTAAAAAAATGTTAGGATAACCCCCATAGGTCAATGTGTAAATATAAATAAATAAAAACAAAACAATGTTAAAAAAAGAGTGAGCCTGTTAAATATATCTTGATAGGTTATAGTGTTGACATTCACAAGGCAGTAAAGAGTTAACATATGAGACTCATATTTCTGAATATTCAGAACTTTATTTTGCAAAGTTGCAGGTATATTAGACATATTTGTCTGTACAGGAGTTACATTATTTATTGCACGTGAATGTAAATTATATGTTGTAAATTTCATGTAATCTCCTCTGTACATAAATTTTATCTCTGTTCCCTGTTGTTTAACTCCTTTTGATGCTGCAGCGATCGTACAAAGAGGTCTGGAAGAATCAAGGGAAAAGATCGAGAAATTGAAGGAACTGTCAAGTTCGGAGGAGGAAGCCTGATGATATGGGGTTGTTTCCCAGCCAAAAGTATTAGATACTTGACCAGGATGGATGGTGTTCTCATTGCTGAGCTATATGTGAGTATTGAACAAGATGACTTACTTCGTACACTCGAGTACTATGGGTATAAGGGCAACATAGTGTTCTAGCAGGACAGCGACGTGTAACATGTGTCAAGTTTGTATAAGAAGAAATGGTTCAATGACAATGAAGTACAGTTGCTGGATTGGCCCATACAGTCCCCAGACCTCAAATTAATTAAACATATGTGGGTAGAGCTGAAGAAAAAGCTGTATTTGTACCCAAGTGAGTCGACCAGTGTGCATCAACAATGGCAATGTGTAGAAGAGACCTGAGATCAGAATTTGGTCATGACACGCTTGAATCTGATTGAGAGCCCAGAAGGATTCAGGCAGTGTTGAAAGCCAGAGGTGGATTTACAAAATACTAACAAAATAATAAAACTTTAGATTTTTAGGAGTAAAACAGTAACAATGCAGTTACATGACAAGAATCCGCAAAACTAAGCATGTGCTAAATAGTTGCAACTCAAGATGATTATCTATAAAATGATGATAGCCTCACCATCAAAACTGTAGTGGATGATGAGATACGGAGCCTGAAAGTAAAAGGTTCAAAACATTGTTACCTTTTTTGCGTGGCACTGTATCGCACATAAAAGGAGATACAAAAGTAAAATGAGTAATGATTAAGAAAAAAGGCTTTGTAGCTTTCAATGTACAAAAAACAAACTAATATGTCTCTGGTAATGAGTGAGGATAACTAACCCAGTCTTAATCTAGTTATGGAGTGCAGTTTCAGGCAGCTATGGAGGTTTAAAGATCCATGCAAATACAGTCACAGAAAGATCTTCTTATGCAAAGCTCAAAATACTATTTATGAACAAACACAAAATACTGTATGTGCCCAGCATCTGATAGAGGGAGCAAAAGAGCTTACTGCATACTGTTTTAGAATTGAGTTAATAGTGTATACAATATGCAGTAAATGCTGTTCTTATCTCCTGCCTGTTTATGGAAGGTTTCTAGGCTGTTCTCTACTCAAGAAGTCCTGCCCAGATTCCTTACATCACTCCCTGCTGTGTCTTCTTAGCAGCACTATGGCTTGTTGGCACAGTCATCGCTTGAATAAGGCTGAGTGTGGAAGCAAAAAAGACAGTAAATTCAGCCAGCACATCCATTGTTACAACTGAGATAGACACTGCCATTGTGGCTGTCATACAGAGTCCAAAAAAGACAAAAAAAAATACAGTAGCGTCAGCTGGCACTAAAATCCATGCAACATTCATACTCCAATTTACACTGATTGACAGGGCCGCCGATAGGGCAGTACAACCGGTACTGCTGTACCGGGCCCGGGCGGTCTGTGAAGCCAGGGGAGGCCCGCCGCCACCGGCAGGCTCCGCCCCCTTGCTTCATAGAGGCTCTCTCTTAATTGTATGCACGTCCGTGCGACGCGCATACAATTAAGATATACGGAGGAGCAGGGAGAGCTGTGCGCTCCCTGCCCCTGCCGTACCTAGCTGGCAGGCAGCGCAATGCGAGTGACGTCATTGCGACGCCTGCCGAGCTTCCTGTCCTAAGCCCCAAGCCTAAAGAAGCAGGCTTGGGCCCGGGAGCGGACGGAGATGCCGAGGGAGCGCGGCCAGGTAAGTAATAAGCTACGGGGGGCCCTAACATTAAAGGAGGGGGCGGCCCTGCACTAAAGGAAGGATGGGGGCCCTGCAACTAAAGGAAGGATGGGTGGCCTGCACTAAAGGAAAGATGGGGGCCCTGCAACTAAAGGAAGGATGGGGGCCCTGCACTAAAGGAAGGATGGGGGGCCCTGCAATAAAGGAAGGATGGGGGCCCTGCAACTAAAGGAAGGATGGGGGCCCTGCAATAAAGGAAGGATTGGGGCCCAGCACAAAAGGAAGGTGGGGATGGGTGGGGGCCCTGCAACTAAAGGAAGGATGGGGGCCCCCTGCATAAAGGAAGGATGGGGGCCCTGCAATAAAGGAAGGATGGGGGCCCTGCAACTAAAGGAAGGATGGGGGCCCTGCACTAAAGGAAGGATGGGGGCCCTGCACTAAAGGAAGGATGGGGGCCCTGCAACTAAAGGAAGGATGGGGGCCCTGCAACGAGAGGAAGGATGGGGGCCCTGCACTAAAGGAAGGATCAAAAAAAGAGGGGTGCATAAAATGGGGGGGGAATGGGGCCCTACACTAAAGGAAGGATGGGGGCCCTGCAACTAAAGGAAGGATGGGGGCCCTGCACTAAAGGAAGGATGGGGGTCCTACAACTAAAGGAGGCCCTGAGCTGCTACACTGGGCCCTAAACTACCTACGTCTCCCTAAGCTACTTAGCTACTGCCCAGGGGCCTCATTTTACCTATATACTGACTGGGCCGCCCATAATTACCGGGGGAAATTATTACCATTTGGGCCATTATAGATGGGGAGTTTGTACATGGGGGGAGGGAGCACTCAGTTGGGAAAATGATTAAAAAAAAGTGAGGAGTCTCAGGTGTTTTTGTTGTAAATTCTACAGGGACGAGTGGTGGATGGAGCAAGTCATCATGGAGGTCTGGACCAAATAGAGAAGAAAAGAGAAAGTGAACGACTCCTCAGACAAGACGCCACCTGTGAGGCCCTAAATGTAAGTAAACTATTTGCAAAGCACCTATGTACCTGGTATCTACCAATATAGGGTCACTGTGTGGAGGAAATGTTGGTCTTGATGTAATGGTTTATATTCAGTAACAGTGTGGTGGTATTATTCAGTATTGTGATGTTGGAGATATGTGGTGGTGATATGGCAGTATAATTATGTACTTGTATATTGTTGTATTGTGATATTGGTTTTGGGTTTACACTATGGTGGTGCAGACAGTAAAAGGGTAGTGATAGGTGGCGGTATTATTTAGTATTTGTATATTGTTGCTTGGCAATATTGGTCTGGGTATACTGGTTTGGTCAGTAACATTATAGAGGTGTTATTTGCTGGACCTTGTATATGAACTGACCCACAGAATACAGATCAACTGTACCTTGTATAATCCAGCAAGAACTAAATCCAAAAACAATGGCACAATTGCATTTTTTTTTTTCTTGTGACCCCAGAAATAATTTTTTTCTTTTTTCCGTGGTGGTGATGGTTGTGGGACGGGGATGGGTGGGGTTCTGTCGGGATGGCCGGGGCTGGGGGGTGTGGCGGGAGGTTGGGTCGGCCGGAGGGCGGAGCCAGGGATGGAATGGAGGGGGGGCCCAGACTCTCCAGCTGTATGGGGCCCCAAAATTTCTGATGGCGGCCCTGCTGATTGACCCTGGTCAAATGGGTAGAGTACAAAGGCAATTATAATGTTGGTATGGGTTTTAGTGCCAGCTGGTGCTGCTTTATATTTTTTGTCTTTTTCAGAACCTGGCAGACGCCAGTTTCTACATCAGTTATAACAATAGATGTGCTGTCTCTTTTACTTCCACACTCATGCCTTATTCAAGCGATGACTGTGCCAACAAGCTATAGTGCTGCTAATAAGACACAGCAGGGAGTGATGTAAGGAACCTGAACAGGACTTCTTGAGCAGAGAGAGGTGGTCAACAGCCTAGAAACCTTCCATAAACAGGCAGGAGATAAGAACTGCTCTACCTCTAAAATAAAGCAAAATCAGAACAGCAATGCATTTGGTAATCTCTTTATTTACCTTTGCATACATGTTTAAAGCTAGCCAATAAGATGAGAATACCCCTTTTACTTTCTCTTCAACAGCACACAGCCATAATAAACAATTTAAATAGTACTGTACAGTAGTAATATACCAATAACTTTATCATTCAGCCCATAAATCTTAAACAATAAAAATGGTATTGGTAATTTGGTATTGGTGATTGCTGATATTGGAGACCATTTTATTTAAATAGGCCTAAAGAATCATATCTAGTGATGTAAGTCCAAGTGAATCTATACAAAACATTTGTACTTTTAAAACTTTTTACTATACTACTGTACACTACAGAATCTACTCCCAAATTTATCTATAATAACGATAAACTCCCCACCCCCTTTAAAAACAGTTGTTAAAACTATCCACCAAGTGAGACCATCCTTGGTTAGGAAAATCCATCTGTATGTGTATGCTGAATTTGCTGGTTATTTGTGGACTTATTTTGTGAAGAAAGCATAAAGACTCATAGATCTGTATCATCACGGCATATTTTATTTTTACAGCTTCTACTTGTGTCCTTATAAAACTGAATTAATAAAATTGATATCTCTAAAATAATATCTAGAGTTTATTCAAGATTGATCCAACTGGCAATGTGTCAGCTACAAATTCCACCATGGATTACTGTAATTGAAAATTTTATCCCAACGTGTTTATTTTTACATATATTTCTTGCAGTCGACTAGTGTCGTAAAAGGCAGACTCATAAAGAAATCCATTTTATGTGTATTCATTTGAACTCTACAAAATGCAGAGTCTAAATTGAGTCTCAAATCCTGGAGTTGTAGATTATTTTTTGTTAACATTTTCTAGGAGAGTAATCAGTGATTCTTTATAAATAAATGATTGTTGAACATAGATTCACATATAATACAACATCTGCTCAAAAATCTTTATCTAATGCATTACAGAATTGATTATTAACTATAATGTTTTTCATCTACTTGATGTTGCTGTTGTAGCAAATAATATAGTTTATTTTATTTTTCAGCCATAAAGTAAATAAGGTGAAGTGAATAATATTGATAGCATTTCTGAAGAGGTGGTACTTACTAGGCTAAAAGTGAACAGTCAGTTCTTAAATTTGATGTTCTGGAAGCGAGAAAAATGGGGTCAGAAAGAACATAAAATCTGACCAAATTTGAGAAGGGACAAATTATTCCAAATAAAAGAAAATGTAAATTGACCAACACCGAATCCCTCCAAGTAGAGGTTAAAAGATGCAAACTTTTATTTTCATTCTCACGTGAAAAGCATATTAAAGATTCAGTAGAACATATCCATTATAGAAAATAACAAACTCGCTGATGCGTTTCGGACAGCATCCTTACTCATAACTATGACTGTGCTGGTCAATTTACATTTTCTTTGGAGTCACTACTAAAGGCAACAAGCAGGAGTTTGCCGTAACCATTGCATTTGTCCAGGTAAGCTGATTAAGACTGTTTGTAAGGGACAAATTATAACTGGTAGACAACTGGGCAGAGCATCCTAAAATGGTTTGGAAATAGTTCCTGGTCAGGTGCACTTCTCTGCTGTCCTGAATTATTAAGTTTTCAGGTACAGAATATGTAAGTATGTACGCATGTATTAATTTCATGTATCACATAAATTACAATTACTTAGTGTTGGTCAACAGAAAACAAATTATTTGTACTAATGTTAACCCCTTTCTGACAACCAATCATAATAATTTGGCTCTTTGTTTTTATCCTCTCTACCTTCCAAGAGCCATAGCCTTTTTATTTTTCCATCTACATAGACATATGAGGGCTTCTATTTTGTGGGTATAGGTTTAATTTATTATGGTGTCGTTGTCCATACCATAGAATATACTGGGAAACCACAAAATATTCTAAGTGGGGTAAAATGTGAACAAAAACATACTTTTGCCACGTTTGCAGGGGCTTTGTTTTACATTGTTCACTCTTCAGTATAACTAACATGTTTTCTGTGTTCTACACATTTATACAATTC
This sequence comes from Phyllomedusa bahiana, assembly GCA_025379985.1. Lineage (NCBI taxonomy): Eukaryota > Metazoa > Chordata > Amphibia > Anura > Hylidae > Phyllomedusa > Phyllomedusa bahiana. The sequence continues at coordinate 113,911 of JAODAL010004261.1, read as the reverse complement.
AAGCAATATCAAATATGCATGGTTTTCATTATGTTTTAGTACTGTTAAAAAATACAAACATTCTTTATTTCTTAAATTTGTGCCCAAAATAACAATCTTAATGTTTTTCTATTCATCAGTTTTTTTTTCTATAAGCTCCCCCATTAATGTCAACATTGTGTGTGTCTCTGCAATGATGTTGAACACATGATTGTGCCTGACAGACCACCAGCTTTGAGCTCTGGTCGCTGGCCACACCCATTGCAACAAAAACCGCGGTTTCGGCCATAGTTTCTTTCTATTTGTTTTCACCAGTGTGAACACTGTCATTCTCTGCTTTGTTAATTGATTCCTGGCCAACGCCCATATTTAGTGTCCTCCAGCACTAGGCTAGTTAACTTATTTCCTTGCAAGTCTTTTTGATTGACAGCCTTGCATTCCAACCTGGTCTTTTGTTGCTTCCACCTATCACCTTTGTTCTTTGTTCTCTGGTCTGTTATAAAAGGGTTTCTGTGCCATTTCTCCTTGCCTGCTATACTGGTTACCTTTTTGTGCTTGTAAGCTAGCCTGTAAGGCTATGTTCACATTGCTTATACTTGGACGTATCTTGCCCCGTATTTCACGCCGTACTGCGCTAAATATGGGGTGAGATACATCCCAGTCATTACGGTAATCCACAGTTCTCATAGAGAACTATGGATTACGTCTCCTCTCACCGCTCGCACAATACGGCAAGCGGGGAGAGAAGTGACTTGCAAATTATTCACGGCGTACACGCACCGTGAATAATGAATGTCTATAAGGCCGGCGGGCTACCGCGCCCCCCCCTCCCGCCTCCGCTCCCAAACACACGACGTGATTACGGGCGAAATACGTCCCCGCAATTACCCCGTGTGAACATAGCCTTACTCTTTTTTGCTTTATCTGTTACCTGACCTTGGCTATACTTACCGACTACTCCTCTGCTTAGCGATTCTGTACTTCTTCTCCCAACTGTTGCTGACCTGGTTAGTTTGACCTTCTGTTATTGTGTTTAGTGTTTGTTTTGTCTGCAACTTTTGTATTCACCTACTTAGTGTATCTCGCAGTCTTCAGTTGGGGCCGACCTGTTAAGGAGTCGGGCAAACCAAATGGCAGGGACAGTGGGTTGGGAACAGTGTCTACTTGTGTGCCTCTGACAACACAATGGACAAATATGTCTTTTCCAGAGGGTGGGTTGTGCAATCAGCTGAGGGTATGAATCAGGACTGTCTAATACATGCCATCTAAGCCTGTGGGTTCTCTGGATCACTCTTGAGGATTGGGATTCACTGTTTGGATGTTGCTACTGGATATTGTGTTCTGTTGCAGGACCTATTGTTTTCTTTGATGTAGATCTCAACTTGAAAACCAATCCATTGCACATGGGTTTGACAAGTGCAGAGGAGCAGTGAGCTGATTATAGATCTTTATATCTGAGATGGGAATACCCCCTTTAAAGCCAGTTACATTGGAAGCCAAGTAGCCTAACCTAGTCCATTGATTCTTCGTAAACTGGTTGGATAGGTTGAGTTAGCTACAGAATATAAAAATTAAAGAGAAACAGATATGTCAGCAAAAGTTTTATCTTCATTTCTCAATTACCACGTTAAGTTCTTGTCTAGATATAATTCTTACAAATCCAGCATATCACTTGGCACAGCTACTTTCTGAGCTTAGGACTGTAAACTATAAAATAAAGAAACTAATATTAGTAGTTAGGGTGGTTTCACAGTTAGGTGTGTAATGTTGCTTCTAGTACCTCTCACAAGCCCCCCAGGAAAAAGGGAATATTTAAGAGTACATAATCTGTGTGCTGCCACACACGGTGCATGCATGTGGTTTGCTGTGTACATGGATCCTGACATGAATAAAATATCCTGGAACTGGCACCATATCATTTATTGCAAAACATATGTACATGTATGCATTTTTATCACTATGAATAGATTCTTGGAAGTTCTTTTTATAATTCTCTCCTGGTAGAGTTTGTCATGCCGACGCAACCCTGCATACAATATTAAGGGGTTTCCTCATGTGGCTGTTTCACAGAGCCTGCTCTTCACAGTCAGCTTCAGGCTCCCACTTCCTGTTCAGGCTGTGGGAGGTTCTCGAGCAGTGATCGAGACATTTCAGCTCTGCTATTCATAGCTGAACCTGTAGGAGGGAAATTAGTAATGCAGGCATTTTAACAGCAGTGTGCACGGATGCAGAGCTCTAAAAAGTTAAAGTTAGTAAGTTAGAAAAATAAGTAAGCTCCATTGCTGTTGATAGAACAGAAGATGAAGTGACATCACCATCTTGGCCACTTCTAGAGCAAAAAGAGAGGTGGTCAGTAACCTAGGGAACCTGTAAACAAGCAGGACAAAAAAGTAATGTATTTAGTAATAGTCTTTAAATACCTTTATCTACATGTTTAAAGCTAATGTGACATTTATACCTCTTTAAGTCTTATCATTTTATTTTATTATAAACAATATGATTTTATTATCAAAAGTAAATGCTCTAAATATTAATTGCTATTCTTACACATTTGAATGTATTCATCTATTTCAGACGTACACAGGCTGACCTACATAAAATGTGCATATTTATATATACACAAGGAAGGATTATTATGTACTTGCACAGCAGTAACAGATGTTAGAAATGATGTGCCCCTGTACGGGACAGAAACCCATGCGAAAACAACACCAATTTATGCGCGCACTGCGGGGAGAGCCAAACATAAATGGAATAACAAAGCTATTTTCATTTTGGATAAAGCATGCTGGGGTTTTTTTTGTTTTCAATGTGGGTTTTGTCTTTTCCCAAATAAATATCATAAAAAAAAACAGTATGATGGTGATGATATTGATTATGATTTTTTACTTCACAAAAAAGTATGTGTTATAAAATAAGATATTATTATTAGTAGGATCATAATTATTGTAATGCATAAGTATAAAACAAGTTTGTTGAAATAAAAAGTTTCCTGACTGTGAACCACAGGTTCATCAGAACTATTCTTGACATTCTTCTCTGACCACTTTTGTTATTAAACGTTTTACTTCCATAGTATCCTCTTTTGTTGGATGATTTCCTTCATTACACCATTAATGTTATACTCACACTGTTCCTTGAGAAAATCCCAAATTTTTTTTTTTTAAAAAAAATTGGGGTTTCAAACAAAAGTGGATCCAGCAGAAAGAAAATGTACAAGTAATTTTATATTTCCCATTCCTTTTGAATCCACTTCTGTTTTTTCGTTAAAGACTGCATCAAGCACTGCAATTAAGTTTTACCATAAACCTCTGCATTAAAACCCACATTTAGTCGGGTTTTCATACACAATTTCACATTTTTGGTGGTGTTCACCCTATAGTTAAAATTTCAACAACAATAAATTTTTTTTTGTGGTGGCTATTTTGCAGTGAGCCTTTTTACTTGACATTTTTGATATTTTTCCAAATGCAGCATGATCTGAGTTTCATGTTTTTTTTCCTGTCGTTTTTCTTCTAGACTTCTGTATAAAACTTGAGAAAGGACAGAAAAATGCTTGTTTTACAAGTGTCACACCATATAATACTTTTAAAAATGCTTGTAAAATTCAGTCAAAATTACAGCGTCGTGTTTTTTACAAGTCAAGTAAAACACCAGAAAACAAAAGGTCAAAGGCAATTTTAGGTTTATATGTTTTCTGCTTTCTGTAGTTAGTTGGGCTGTTTTCCTATTAAGCTTTACACCAATTTAGAGAAAAGATCTGGATGTCCTACTTTTCAAATTGTCATTTCTGTCTCACCTACTCTTACTGGATGATAATTATATTTACTAATGTTCTCAGCAAGGAACCACAAAGCAAAATTACAAAAAGAACAGTGATAAAGTAAAAGCAAGGCAGTGAGAGAAAGTAGGAACAAATTTACATTAGTGACAATAATGTTTAGAAAGAAATATCACAAAAAAGTGAAAACGGCTTCTACTACATGATGAGCATCAATCACTGAGTAATAACCTATTAGGTATGTCATTAGTTCAATTTAGCTGGGTGCTAGAAGAGCGTTTTTAATAGTGTTGTAATAGCTATGTTAATTAAGGTCAACCTTAAAAAAACATACCATACAGCGATAATTGAATTAGATTCTGTGCTCATCGCTGCTAATATCATTTCACTTGTGTGCAGAGTTCATTTGTCTTGATATTAAACTACTACCTGTCTCTTCACGTATAATATGTGTCCTATTTTAATGGAAGTTTAATTATACTAGGAATACAGAGGACCTAAAATTGGAACATTGAGAGAAAAAAAGGAAAAATAAATATTGTTTTTTAGGAAAAACATAAAATTTATGATTTTTTTAATTAGTATGTTTTCGGGATTAGACATCTTGTGCAGGATTTTTAGCACTGTTCCCATGTTGGAATGGGAAATTCAAGTGTTCTGACTGACTTTCAACAATGCTTGGCTATTTGAGCAACACTAATCAAGGACGAAGTACCGTATACAGAGCATGTTGTGATCAAGAAAAAATATTGTATGGATATAAAAAGTTCACCCACAAAAGAGGTATCAAGGCATATCAAGGACAGTGCTGTTGAAAAGATGGTTCAACGTCAATCAAATCGACCCAAATTCAGGGGCCTGGGGACCCCAGTAAAGGGTGTTTTTTTGAAGCCCACCACTGGAGTCGATTCTTGGGGCTCACTCTATAGCCACTGTATATTTCACTACTGCACAGCCCCTCACTTTCGCCCTTATTTCCTGCTTTGTCCTGAAATTAAACCTCAGATCTATTCTCGTCTAATGTCCACCATTGAACTGTGATTATGGCCCAAAAATTTTTGGTTTTTTTTTGAAAAAAGTAAGCCCCTTTTTTTGTATGTTTTTTTTCTGTAAATTGTTAGTGGGGGGACTTGCAAGACTGAGGCAGTTGACAACTTGCGAGCTTGCGTCCCGGGGGCCCCTGTACCAACAAATACCTCTTTTAAAAAAATTTTCCAGTATGTCATATTTTTTATTGCCCAAGAATGCTGGGAGCGGAGGATCCCTGTGTTTTGTGTTTGACACCAAGAAAGTGGGGGGCAGCCCGCTAATTAATGTTTGGGGTCAAAAAGGGTTGTAAACCCAGCAGGTTTTAAACCGTATCTGTATTTAGGCACCCTTCTGTTTGCCTTATTTATATGAATTGTACCAGCAACCACCCCGTAATGCATTGAGGGTATGTGAGTGGTTTTTTTTAATGGTATTTTTGCATTTGTGCAATCTCCCATGCTTATACTGTGGTTTTCTGCATGCGGGTTTAACGGTATTAATTAGTGTGCTTTTTTTATCTCTATTTGTTCCCTAGTAGTGGGGTGTGTGAGCTGCTGTTCAGAAATTTGCTGCACCGTTAATTTTTCCCCATGTAGCATATGCGCCGTTCCCTGCTACGGGTTCTGTTAGCCAGCATTGAGGGGAATATGGCCCAAAAAACTGTAGTGTTTTTTGAGTAAGTAATGTCCCATTTTTGTATGTGTTTTTTCTGTAGATTTTTTAAGGACCAAAAAAGCCTTGGCATGATTTATTCTTCTGATATTATTAAAAGGGTCTTTCCGGTGTAGAATGGAGAGGTCGATGTACATGTGTGGTATTCTCTATTCATTTCAATAAGAATTTCAAGTTGGCTGGGCATACTCAATCGATTTTACTGAGAACTCCCCCAGAGAGAACAGTGTTGTTTCATGGTGTGGCCCCCTCTAAAAGTGGCTCATTCCTTTTCCCCCAAAACCCCGAATTTAAGACAGGAATAACCCTTTAGGAATGAATGGAAATGTATGTTTTCCATTTACAGTATTTACAGTTAACACCTAGGTGCTCGAACACAAAAATGGCTTTTGTAAACCAGCCCAAATTACTTTGAGGGCACTCAAGCATACAGCAGCATTAGCTGTAAATAGAGCTCTGTACACGGCATTATGACTATAGATGGGCGAATTTCCCGAAATTCGTTTGTTCCTTCCCAAATTTCTCGGAAAAAATAACTTCGTTCCGAATTAATCGGCAGAATACTTTAAAAAAACAGCTATTTCCGGGCTGCACAGACCTGCAGGGTGCTGTAGAATTTTTTGCCATGTTAAATATCCCAAGGGACTTGGTTTGGTCTTTACAAGGGTTGTGTTTTTTAGTATGACACACAGACTCCCGCCCCCCTTTTAAATCGCTTCACTTAAAATTCCTGGGCACTTAAGAGGGGAAAAATGACCAAAAAACAAGGGGGAAAATAGCCTGATAAAATCATGCGGTGACAGTGGAAAAAAACAAGCTGAGGGGTCAGGTGGCAACATCAGTGCAGAGTGGGAGGGACGGCGGCAGCCACAGCAGCATGAGGTCAGAGAGTGGCCAATGAATTCTGGAGGTGGCAAAAACAGGATAGGCCCCAGAGGGGCACAATGACACTGTGTTAGGTCACGGGAGCACCAAGCCCGCATAGGTCAGACATGGCACAAAAGCACAGTGGGGTGGCAGGCGCAGCCCAGGAGCACATAGGTCAACATGGGACAAAGACATTTAGTCACGGCAGCAGCCCCAGGAAGCTGAGGTCAAAAGTGGCACAATGACACAGTGTGTAGGTCACGGCAGCAGCCACAGGAACAGCATGAGGTTGACAGTGGCACAATCCATTTTGGAGGTGGGAAAAAAGGGGGTAGGCCACAGAGTGGACAATGAAACTGTTAGGGCATGCAGCAGCAGCAAGAGGGAGACATGGCACAATACACAGTGTGTAGGTTTACAGCAGCAGCCCCAGGAGCACTGAGGTCGCAGTGGCACAAAGACACAGTGTGTAGGTCACGGCCACCACAGCACAAAGGGCAACAGTGGACAATACGATGTGTAGGGCCGGCAGCAGCCCCACAGGACATGAGGTCAACAGTGGGACAATAACATTCTGGAGGTGGCAAAAAAAAAGGAGTAGGGGCCCCAGAGGGGGGCAATGACACATGTGTAGGGCACGGCAGCAGCCCCAGGAACAGCATGAGGGCAACAGTGGGACAATGACACAGTGTGTAGGTCACGACAGCAGCATGAGGGGAGACAGTGGCAAAAGAACGTGTTAGGACGGCAAGCGCATGAGGTCAGGCATGGCACAATGACACAGTGTGTAGTCACGGGCACATGAGTAGGGGGTGGGGACAATGACATTTGGAGGGAGCAAAAACAGGGGTAGGCCACAAGTGGGACAATGAACAGTGTGTAGGGCCGGAGCAGCCACAGGGGAGATGAGGTCAGACAGTGGCACAATCACATTCTGGGGTGCAAAAACAGGGGTAGGCCACAGATGGGACAATGAACAGTGTGTTTTGGTCCGGCAGCAGCAGCATGAGGTCAACAGTGCATAATGACATTCTGGGGGGGCAAAAAAAGGGAAGCAACAAAAGGGGGCAATGCACGGTGAGGTCACGGGAGCGCCCAGCAGCAGCAGAGGTCAGACATGGCCAATGACACGTGGGAGGTGGGTGCAAAACCCGTCCTGGTAAAAAAGGTTGTTTGGGAGAAAAGGAAAACGTCAGCAGATGTGTGGCATCAGGGGGGGGCCCCCGGGGATCAAATAGTGGCTGAAAGGTAGTTTGAACCCGACTCATTTCTCACATTTGGGTGAGGCGTCTGGTGTGTTTCTGACCCCAAAGGGATGGTGTTGGAAATCCTGGCCCATCCCCCCTGATTCAACTTGACAAAGGTCACGTTCCACTTTTTCCCCTGGACAAGGGGTTCTCCCTTGGCTAACGATGGGCCCCCGCCGCACTGAACACCTGCTCGATGCCCACACTGCCCGGCAGGACAGCTTCTCCACTGCAAACTCGAAGTTGCGGCCACATCCAGTTTGGCTGCCCAGTAGTCCCCGGATCTTTAATGGGGGGGCAGAGTGCGTCCAAGTAGGGCCCCCACCTGTTGGTTTTAGGGACTCTCCAGGGCCTGCTCTGCGCTGCTGCTGGCGATACCCTCCTCATAGCGGGTTTTAAGGAAGCGCTCATCATGCTCCAGACTTTGGTTACTGCTTTTGGAGCTGGTACGTTCCCACCCCCCCACCTTTACCCGCAGCCCGGGAGTAGTAGTGAGCGCTAAGGGAACCCCCCCCGGGCGACCTGTAGAGGAGGGACGATGCCCAAAAATAGGGGAGCGGCCAATGATTACGGAGATTTTCCCTTTTGTATTTGAGTTTGGGCCTCCCCTCCAATACTGGGGAAAAAAGGGTCCCCTTTTGGACCGGTAGCGAGGGTCCAATAGGGTGGAGAGCCCGAATCATCCCTCTGCCGGTCTGCGTATTCGGCGGGTCAAAAAGCCCCAAATAAGCCCGCTGCCCTCATTCCCAACAATGCTTCTGCTCCTATTTCCCTCCTCCTCCTCCTCCTCCTCCTCCATTTCAGTCCCCACCGGCTCATGTGGCCCTGGGTAAATAGGGACAGTTTCCCGGTATTTTCAGATCTGCTAAGATGGGGAAGACTTCAGGAACCTTTTCACAACCCGATTGAACACGTGCGCCCTGCAGGGCGCATGGAACATCCCCCCTCGGTCAGGCGGGCACCTGTTTTCCCCCCATTGTCCGTCCCATGGTTTCCGATTTGCGTTGGCGCGGAGAAAAAACCCACATTTAATTCTTGCTGCATCGCGGGGCAGTTTTTCCCTGTGTGACTTTTTTCGCCGGGCAACCAGGTATAAAAGCTGACACCGTGTGCCACACATGTGGTATGAGGAGAGTCTTGTGGAGGCTGAAGGGGGGTGGGGTGGAGGGGGGAGGGGACTTGGGGCGGAGCCAGTTTGACAACGGGGGAGAAAGCGGGTCTCCTGTCCAAGTTTTGGTGTGGCCTGGGGGAAGCACATTCACCCCGTGGGGCCCTAAAGGAATGTCTGGCCCTGACCCTAGTTAAAATCCAGACGCCCGCTGCCCTTTCACCTTTGGGAAAAAAACCGATAAGCTTAAGGGCTGGCCCCCTTTTGTTTACATATTTTTGAAGTGTGGTACTGCCTTTTTTTGGAAAATAAATTAGGCTTGGAACTCTCCATCTCGGCTCGGGACAAGCCATTAGTTCCTGAATGGGCAGTCCCCATTTGGGAAAGGAGGGATGCAGTACCCAACTTGGAAGGAGCACGGTCAGCTGCTGCACCTTAGGATGGTTTGGGGCCATACTGTTGTCTCTTTGCAATTGCCTCGCTGAAACACTCTGGCCCAGAGTACGAAGTAGGAGCTCTGGACCGGGAGATGATGCAAAGATAAACAGCTCCCTTCTGCAGAGGGGGTGGGGCCCCTTTATGGCTGCAATGGGGATGCTGCCCCTGGGTGCTGTGCGTTGCTTGCGGCGGCGGAGGACCACCCCTTACCACTTTTCCCCAGGGCCACCCGGTGGGGGGGCCTTTTCATGTATTGAGCCCCGGGCCGTGGTGCCAACGTTAGTCCCCCGGCCCCGCTTCCTTTCTGTTACAGATTTACATATACCCATATTCGGGTCCTCCTGTCTTAGCAAAGAACTGCCACACCGCCGAGTATCGGATTTTTCCGCCAACCCCCCCCGATTGATACTCCCCCTGTGCTCGCTGGCCCCGTGCCGTACTTTTTGGACCTGCGAAGCGGGTTTTTTTTTCCCCCCGGGGAAACTTGGCCCCGACCTCACACTGCTGCTATAAAGCTGACCCGGCCACACGACCCCCCTTGCTGGGGTGCGCCCCTGCCCGCCGCAAGCTGACGCCTCTTCTCTGAGATGATGAAGCCCTTTCCTCCCCCTCCCCAAGTGCGGTCGGCTACATCTCTTATTTTTGTTTTTCGTCACTGCTGTCCTCATAACCCCGTTCTTGGGAGCAGAGGCTGTCCCCCACAACATGACCTCCCCCTGCCACTTCAAATTATACTTTGCCGCCAAAGCAAACAGGGGGTATTGGCCCCCTTTCTTCGCTGGGAAGTACTGTGCTGCCCTCCCAAAATTGTTACCTCGCATTTAGTTTGGGGACTGGCAAAACCAATGTGATCTCTGGCTGAGGGAACCGGATGGGACAGAGGGGGGTTTAGGCAGGTGAGGGCCCCCTACCCCCCCCCTGGGCATGCCAACTAAGGGTTGTGTCTGACGTTCCCACCGACTCTTGGTGGGGTTGTCAGATGTCTCTGGGGGGAAGTGGATGAACCCAGTCAAACCCAAACAAATCAGTACACGGCCCCCTAATGAACGGGAGTTGTGGCCTCACCGAGTGCCCCCCCTGCGGCCCCTTGCTGTGCTGGACCGCTAAGGAAGTTTTTGCCTCTGCCCCTCGAAGGTGAAAGCCCGCCCCCTCTCGGACATCTGTTTGTTTAAAAGAAGACACTGTTTGATGAAATTCTGTAATGATAAAAAACACACCCCGTATTTTCGCCAAATGAACCCACAAGAAGCTTGGGGAACCCCCTTGAATATAAATTGCCCCACAAATGGGCAGGAAAAATTGATTTTATGTGCCGTTTTTAAAAACTTGTGTATTTACTGAAATAAAAAACACAACGGCTTAATTTAACCCTTTGGAATAAATTTTGCTACGAAATTTTTTTTGTGGCGGTAAAAACAAAGTTTTGTTAGAGTTTTCAACAGCAGAACAACCTTAATAACCCCGGATGTAAATTGCGCAAAAAAATTGAGCAGACGGAAATACTATTTGTGGTGTTACAAATTGCTGTTTTCTACGCTTTAAACAAAAGAAAAAAAATTTTAAATTTCCTTCGTTGTAAATTTTCAAAAGGAAAAATTTTAAATTTTTTGGGGAGTGAAAAAAAACGGTTTCTTGGAGTCACAAAAGCCAGAAAAAAGCTTAATTTTCCCCGATGTAAATTGTAAAAAAGAATTGAGCAGCCGGGAAAATACACTTTGACGTGTTACAATTGGGTTTTTTTCTACACAACCAACAAAGAAAAAATTTTAATTAAACCCTTGTTTGTGAATCATGCTCAAAAAAATTTTTTTTTTTTGGCGGTGGGGAAAAAGAGGTTTCTTTTAGTCACAAAAGCGCAGAACAAGTTAATTAACCCCTGGAAGTAAATTGCGCAAAAGAATTGAGCAGCCGGAAACTACTAGCTTTGTAGCGTGTTACAATTGCGTGTTTTCTACGCTACACAACAAGAGAAAAAATTGTAATTAACCTTCGCTTGTGAATTATGCTACAGTAAAATTTTATTTTTTTGGCGGTGAAAAAGACGGTCTATTTTTGTCACCACAGCACAAAAACAATTATGACCCATTATGCAGGCAGCAACACCTGGACTTATAATTAAGATGGGCAATTTGATTCTAACGAAGTGGAATTCGTTAGAATTTCAGGAAAACGTTCGGTTCTGCAGCGAAGATCGAACTTGGGTAACTTCGGGTGAACGAAGTGGTGCTTTGATTGATAAAAAGGCTGCGAGGGCACATGGCGCTAACATGGTGCACAAGCACTCTGGGAGTGAGAAGGGCATAGCCTGCATGACATGCCTCGAGGTGAAGCAATCAAGACCGGCGTGATTCTAGTGACGTCACTGCACTATATTAAGTCGGCGCCGCGACGAGGCCGGGAGCACACACACACCTTACTCACTGTGCTCATCAGGGAAGGTGCTAGCCGCGGCTGATAGCTCTTACTGAAGTAATTGAATTCATTATATATCGATTTCTGTGGGGTGTCTCAGGCTTGTCCTACAAGACTGTTCCTCTTAATGTTCTATTTCGTAATGTATTTTTGGATGGTATTGGATCTGAAATCCCCATTTTGACTATTCCACTGCGAGACTGCATATAACATTCCAATATCCAAGTGGTTCTAAGTCGCAGTTCCTGTTCTATATCAATGTAAAGAAACAGCGTTTTTACAATACAAATACCACTTCACATTTGGCTGCTTAATTCATTGCGCAATTACATCAGGTGGTTAATTAAGCTTTGTTTTTCTGTGATAGCTGACCCCAAGCAAACCGTCTTTTTTCAACGCCAAAAATAATATACATTTTTCCTGTAGCCCTAATTCACAAGCAAAGGTTAATTACAACTGTATCTCTTGTTGTGTGGCGTAGAAACACGCATATTGTAACCACTATCAAAAGCTACTATTTTGTGGCGGCTCAATTCTTTGGCGCAATTTACATCCAGGGCGTTAATTAAGCTGTTGTTTTGCTGGTGTGCTTACCCAAGAAGCCGTCTTTTCAACGCCAAAATTATATAAATTTTCTCCTGAAGCCTAATTCACAAGCAAAGGTTAATTACAACTGTATCTCTTGTTGTGTTGCGTAGAAAACACGCAATAGTAAAAAGCTACAAAGCTACTATATTGTGCGCTCAATTCCTTTGGCCGCAATTTACATCCAGGGGGTTAATTAAGCGTTGTTTTGCTGGTGTGCTGACAAAAATAGAACCGTCTTTTTCAACGCAAAATATATAAATTTTTCCTGTAGCCTAATTCATGTCCGAAGGTTAATTAAGCCCTGTTTTTGCTTTTTACATTTTGTAAAACACACAGTGTTTTGTAAAACGGCACATACAAGTAAATTTATCCTGGCCCTTTTGTGGAGCTCAATTTATATCCAAGTTTTACCAAGCTTGTTACTGTGTTTCATTTGAGTTAAAAACAGGGTGTATATTTATCATATACAGATATCAATCATCAACAGTAAGTCTGTACAATTTAGAACAAACAGTAATGTCAGACAGAGAGTTGCAGGCCCTGCACCTGCGATGGCAGTGGCACAAACATATCCTGGAACAGGCCCAGGTCGTACACAGGCAAGGGGACGTCGCAAGCAGGGGTCACATTCTGTAGAGGCCACAACTGCAGCTGTCATCTATGCTGGCCGTGTGTTTGTTTCATCGAAACCCAAGGGTTCTTGATTGCATTGATCTAGGTCATCCTCTTCCTCCCAAGATGACACTACAAACCAGCCAAGACAGTCAGTGGGAACCCTCGAGACACAACCCTTAGTTGGCATGCCCCGGGACGTGCGCGTCAGCGGCCCTCACCCTGTCCTCAGCCCGCCTCTGCGCCCATCCCGCTCTCTCTTCCCTCAGCCAGAGACATCTAACGATCACAGCGCGAGGAAGTGAACAACTTGCCGCTCTGAGTAGGCGCAAGGGCACAGAATCAGCAGCTACATTGGGCAAGCGCGCGAGACGAAAATGGCGGCCAATATCCCCTGCTTACTATGCAGTAGGACGGCAAACTATAGATGTAGGGGATGACGTGCATGGTGAGGTCATGAGTTGCTGAGAGGTCAAGCCTCGCGCATTACTAAAACCGGTTATGAGGACAGCAGTGACGATGAACCACCAAATAGAGATGATAAGATTTAACGCCGACCCGCGCCCAACCTACTGTTGAGCCGGGTTGCAAGGCGCCAAAACGGGCCTCTCATCCATATGCGAGCTATCAGGGCGATAAGTAGGCGCGTCCGCTTGGCCGCAGTCACGCAGCAGCGAGCAGGGCACCGCAAGTGGCGGACAGCACCATCGTGTTGCCAGTGAGTCAGCAGGATAGCAGCAGTGGTGAAGGTCGGGAGCCAAGCGGCCAAGGGGATAAAAAATCCTCTCTCGCAGGACCACAGAAAGTAGCGCCAACAGGAGCTCATCGATGCAGTGGCGGCAGTAGTCGTCTCAGTGCGGAGCCGTTGGCTGAAAAGATCCGCGATACTCGGCGGTGTGGACAGTTCTTCTGACTAAGACACACGGACGGACAAGCCCGATATAAAGGGTATATAGAACACTGATATCAACTATGTCAGGACACACAACTTCGTGAAGACTTGGCCATGGGAGCTAAACGTTGGCACCAACGGCCCTGCGTCTAAACACAACAGATGCGCAAAGCTCGCGTCACCATCGTAGATAACCTGGGCGAAACTGCCTCAGATGTGGTGTTCCATCCTGCCGCCGCAGCAGCACAGCAGCCAGTGGCCCGCATGCCAATGCGAGCCATCAAGGGGCTCCACACCTCTCAGAAGGCAGCTGTTTTTTCTCTTTGCCAGGCCTACTAGCCCGGTCCAGGTGCTCCTGCTCCTCGCTACTCTGGCGCCAGCAGTCGTCTCAGCAACGCGAAGTTCGAGCAAAGAAGACAACAGTACGCGTCCAACCATCCTAAGGTGCAGCAGCTGACCGTGGCGCCTCCTGCCAAAGTTGTTGTATATACGCAGCCTCCTCCACTTCCAAATGCGTGCGACTCTTCCAGCCTAATTCACAGACAGACGTAACTCACATGCGGACTTGGTTCGCCCGCTGACGCCGACACATCGGAGAGAACAAAAATTTTGTTCCAGCCGTAATTTCTTCTTTCGCAAAAAGGCAGTACCAGCACTTCATAAATCTATGTAACACAGATAGTGGGTCAGACCTGAGCTTATCGGTTGTCCAAAGGTGCACGGCAGCGCGCAGATTCTTCTGGAGCTATAACTATGAGTCAGCCAGCGACATGTCCTTTCCGGTCCACTGCGGGAATGTGCTTCCTCCAGGCATCACACAACAACTTAGGACCGGAGACGACGCTTTTTCCTCCCACGTTGTCAAAACGCTGCTGCCTGCGCCAAAGTTTGCCCTCCTCCTCCTCACCCACCACACCACCATCTCCAGCCTCCACAAGTCTACTGCGCTTCCATTCCATACCACAGTGTGGAAGGACAGCGCTGGTGATCACGCAGTCCTACACCTGGCTTCTCGGGCGAACGACAGGTAGGGTGAGTCATCACAGGGGAGTAACTATCTCCGTGCGTCATGCAGCAAGAATCGAGATGTGTTATCGCATTTCTCCGCGCCAACTGCAAATCGAACCATGGTGCGCGTCGCAAATGGGAGATAACATGGCGTCCGCGCTGGCACCGAGGCGCAGGGATGGTCCATGCGCCCTGCCATGGCGCACGATGTTTCAATCTGGTTTTGAAAAGGTCCTTGAAGTCTTCCACCGATCTTCAGAACAAATTCGAGTAGAACAAATGGCCAGGAAAACGTGAGTGCATAGCGCCTACTTGCACATCCCAAATTCGTACAAACCACTGCTGAACAAACCCTCCCTCGAAATTAGCAGTCTACAAGAACGGCTTCCCCACCACACTCTGCGCGATCTATTAGCAGATGTCTTTCCACCCGTCGGAATTCTCAGCCTGCAGCAATTGCCCACTCACGCGACCTGAAATGAACATAGAAAGGCTCCATTAACTGATTTTTATGATGACCAGGCAAGACCAGCGCAAGTTACACTCCCCCTGTGTAATTTTGATGTCAGCCAGTGGCAAGCTCATGCAGTGGACACCCTGCGCACGTTTGCGTTTTCGAGGCCACTCTCGCAGACGCGTAGACGACAACGATCACACGTCACTATTTCGAGAGCGTTACCAGCGAATCGCCCCGGGACTACCGGGATGCGACATCTCTCGTTCAATTCCACTGCTTTCATGTCCTAGTAAAGATGTGAAGAAATCTTTCTGGGTCAGGGGACTGGATACGGGCGACTACATCTCGCGTCCACATGAGCTCCAGTGGGACTGAAATGGAGGAGGAAGGAGAGGAGGAGGAGAGGACATTACGCGAGAGAAGAAGCAGTGATCTGGTGAATATGAGTGGATTTTCTACCCAGGTGACAAGAGAGGAGGATCAGGAGCAAGCTGAGGAGGTGGATGGCATCGATGAGGAAAAACGAGGCAGATTACCCCCAAGCACCCCCGTGGCCAGTATACGAGTGAGGAGTCTAATGGAGGCCAGGAGGCCCCCGACGATCAGGATCTCACACTTGTGCAATGGCCCGCGCATGCTTATCTTGCGCGCCTAGGCTAGTGACTGCCGAATATCACGCATCCGGCAGAGGGATGACTCTCTGGCTCTACCACACTATTGCGGAACCTCGCTACCGGATCCCAAAATGGGGAGCCTTTGTTTTTCCAGCTATGGAGAGACACATGGGCTATTGAACATTACTCAAAATATCAGGACCAATTCTGGGTAATCCTCCGTAGTCAGTTGGGACCAGTTTGCCTATGTGCGGCGTCGTCCTTCTCTGACAGGTCTGACCGGGGGGTTCTCAGCGCTCACGTAACTCCTGCCGTGTCTGCTGTGGGACGGTGGGGGGGTCGGAGCATTCACCAGCTCCATCACCCGCAGCAACCTAAGTCTGGAGTCACTGATGAGCAGCTTCCTTCACCCCCTAGTGAAGGAGGGTAGTCGCCAGCAGCAGCAGGACCTGGAGCAGTCCCGTGAAGCCACAACACGTGGTGGCCTACTCTGACAGCACTCCTGCCACCCCAGTTAGAAGAACCGCAGACTACTTGGGTCAGCCAAACTGAGATGTGTGGCCAGCAACTTGCCGCAGTTTGCAAAGTGGTAGAAGCTGTCCCTGCCCCGCCTAGTAGTGTGGCATCAAGGGCGGGTGTTACAGTGCGCGGCCGGGGGGCCATCGTTTAACCCCAAGGAGACCCGCTATGTCCACGGAAGTATAGAACGACGGACCTTTGCAAGATGAAATCAGGCGTTGTGGATCGGACATGATTTCCACACAACCAATGCCTTAGTGTCAGGTCTGGGTTCAAACTACCTGCCTCAGCCTACTATTCTGATGCCGCCACCCACCTGATGCCACACATCTGCTGACAGTTTCTCGCATCTGCCTACCACCATCTTTACCAGGGACTGGTATTGCCACCCTCACCTCAACACTGTGTCGATTGTGCCAACTGCTCTGACCTCATGCTGTTGCTTCTCTAGCCTGGCCTGTCTACCTCAAATCTCCTGTCATTGATCCACTCTGTGGCCTAGCGCGTCATCCTTTTTTTGCTGACCCGTCCAGAATGTCATATGCGGCCACTGTCTGAGAACCTCTCATGCTGCAATGGGGACTGTGGCTGCTGCTGTGTCCTCCACACTCGAGTCATTGTGCCACACTCTGCGCCTGAACCTCAATGCTGCTCTTCCATCCTTGTGACCTCCCCACGTCTCAGTCATAGAGCCACTGTCTGTGGCCGTAATAATGGTATTCTTTTCGCCCACCTAAAGAATTCCAGAATGCGTCATTCTGTGCCACTGCACACTGCACCTCGATGCTGCGCGCTCAGCTGGTTCTAGGATCTAAGACCTCCACACTGTGTTAATGGTGAAGCGTGCACTTACAGTCTGAACCTAATCTATTTTTCCACCTTCCAGAAAATGCTATCACATCAGAGTGCCACTGCTGACCTCATGCGCTGCTAGCAGCTTGCCTGTGATCCACCTCTTCTCCAGTCCTCATTGTTCGCCACCGTGGCTTCCTCTCCTAGTTTTGCCACCTGTCCGAGAATGTCATTGCGTGCCACTCTGCCTGAACCTCATGCTGCTGTGGGCCTGCCAGCCTACGTCACTAATAGAGGGATAATGGCCTAAACCCGAACCTCCACACTCTGTCACTAATAAGTATGTCAAACCATGCGTCTCTCAGCTTAGTATATTCTTCCAGCTTTCTGCGCTCTGCAGGCCATGACAGTTTATCAGGACTACATTTCTCCCCTCTATTACAGTTTTCTCTGAGCTCCAGTTTTTGCCCTCTTTAAGTGCCCAGGGAATTTTATATACATGAAGCGATTTCTAAAAGCGGACCGGAACAGATCATTGGCGTGTCATACTAAAACAAACAACCATTGTATAAAGACCAAACATAGCTCCCTCTCATATTTAAGTTCATGTACAACAAAGTCTCCCAACGCGCAACCCTGCAGGCTCTTGATGCAGCCTTGGAAATAAGGCTGCTTTTAACGCGAATACTGCCGCAAAGTAACATTCTCGCGAAGAAATCCCAAAACGAATTCTTCTGCGCTCTGTCGGCAAAATTTCGGTTCGAACAGTGAACCGAATGAATCGAATCTTTCTTAGCAAATTTCCTTCCCATCTCTACTTATAATTACTACTGCGGACTGCCTTTGAAGATAATCATGGTGCCCTGTAACAAATACTTGACACACAGAGCGGATTAGTATAGAGTACCATCACTCAAATAATACAGTCATGGAGCATACAGATAAACATACTATATAGTGCCTAATTTTACCACTATACTGTACCTAAAAACACTGTCATATGAGTCTTTCCTTACAACCCCTACAGAACACAGTCTCTTTGCGGAGTGCGATTTTTGTTTTTTCCTCCCCGCGTCCCTTACACATGTACTTTTGAATTGTGCCTGGACCAAAACATATAACATACCGTGAATCCCCATAAAAAATCTATGTGGGGTGGAACATGAAAACACCGCAACTGCGCCTTTTTATGTGTGTTTAGTTTGTATGGAGCTCAATATACATATAAATGATGTGTTTACACTGTATTCCTGTAAGAGGCGCGTTTAATATCATTCCTGTAATTCTAAACACCAACTATCTGTCGTCTAGCACAGTATATATGGTTGTTGTTTGTTAGTACTGAACCAAACAAACAAACTTTTACATATTTTTTAGGGGAATTTTCTTTGAAATGCCATTCTTTGTGACCATTAACTTTTTTGTTTTTCAGTCTATGGGCCTGTGTGTTGAATTACCTTGAGGGAAGCCCAAGTTTACACTGTTAGGGTGCGTTCCCACTGCACAGGAAAAATACCGGTCGGTTTTCTGGCCAGTATTTGTCCTGAATTTGCGGCCGTCCCCACGGGCGTCTACGGGTGGACAACTGCTTTTTTCCTCCGCATAAGCGAGAAAAGCCCTCCCAGCTTCACAATCAAACATACAGATTCCGTCGAAAATCGGACGGAAGATTGCGTGCTTGATGGAATGTTTTGCCGGCCGTGACCGCGGGCAGCAAAACCGCCGATGAAAACCCGTGCTGTGGACTGCTGCAACGGTTTTCCATGAGCACCATTGTGCTCATTTTCGGCCGTTTTTTCAGGCGGATCTCAAAACCGCAACTGGCAGAAAACCCTGCCAAAAACCCGTGCCAGTATGTGGGACTATGCTTATGTAATTCAGTTACACTGACTACCACTACAAATGTATCAAAGTGTCATATCTTCAGAGTGTTGTCCCAATATATAATTACACAATATTTACAAAAAATTAGGTGAGAGAGGCCAAACTAAACATTTGAAAGACCATTGCATCTTGTTCAAACTGCTTTTGGAACATGTAGTCTGCGCGGATCTGGGAACAAACAAAGGTTATGACAATTGTGACAAGTCTAAGATGCTCAACTGAGCAGAATGAAGCTAGCATAAACTATTGACTCGTAAGAAGCTGCTATGGGGGGCCAGAGGGTTTTAAGGGGTTTTTTCTGATAATAAATTGGGGGCACTATTTGTTAACTTATGGCTGTTTCAGTTTCTGTGTTTAAGGGTAGTGGGGGGGCTTTTATTTTATTTTTTTTTTCTTATTGTGGGGTTCCCTATGGAATTTTGTTGGGGGGGCCCTGCAGGCTAGAAAAATTCTCCAAAAAATCCCAGGGAAGGGTGGGGGGGGATTACTTATTGTCCTATGAAGGACAAAAGGGGAGGGGAGATATAAGGTTGAGTTAAGATATTCCTGGGAACCCCTAGTTGGGGAAAAAAGGGGAAAAATCCCCACTACTAAAAAAAAAAAAAAAACAAAAAAACAAAAAACAAAAACCATAACTTTTGGGAGAGCAAGGGGCCGGGGAACTGATGGGGTAGGGGGGCAGGGGGGAGAGGGCTCCCTTACCTTCAAGGCTGTTTTTCAGGTTTTGAGGTAGGCGCAGGTTTACCAGAAGGGCTTGGGCTCAGGGCCAGCTGAAGGCCGGCCTTCTTATTTACATGGGGGGGCAGGTCCTGGGGCTGTTATTTTAACAGGGCCAGCACCTTCCTCATACAGCAGGAAAAAATAAAAAACTGTGTTTACCCCTCGGGCCCCCCCCCATCCGGCGGGCCCGGGGGCGGTGGGTGGGGGGGTTTTTGAGAAGCAAAAGGGCAAGTTACCAAAAATGGAGGGGGGGGGGACATCCTAAACTGGGTTTTTATTTTTTCTTCTGGTTTCATTGCACCCCAGGTTTGGTTACTTTTTTTCTGGTAAGAGTGGGGAGGGAAGGGGCTTTCAGCTCCCTTCTCCTCAGGCAGGGAGCACCTGGAGTTGCTTGAAGGAGGAGGAGTGGCTCCAGGGGAAAGGTGAAGTTGGTTTACTGGGCTAATTTATTTGTTTTTGGAAGGGGTGTGCGATCAAAGTGGGTAATAGGGAGGGGGGAACTTATTTGTCAGGAAAGGAGCGGGTGGTTTAACAGGGTGGGGGAGGTGGGGGGGGGACTATTTCCAGGGGAGCAGAAAAAATGGATTACCAGGTAGAAGTGGGGGTATACGAAAACAAGCGGGGGTATTATTTTACAGGGGAAGAGGGGAGGGGGAGGTATACAGGGGGGAAAAAAAGGAGGGTTATTACAAAAAAAGGGGAGGTGGGGGTATTTTTTTACAGGGAAGGGGGAAAGAGGGGGGGTTAATTTAAAACCAGGTGGAAGAAAAGGGGGGTATAGGGAGGGGGGGGAGGAGGGGAGGGGGTAATACCCCAGGGGAGGAGGGGGAAGGTATACTGGGGAAAAAGGGAGGGGGATATTTATTTTACACTGGGGAGAGGGGAGGGGGGCTTATTTTAACAGGTGAGGGGAAGGTGGGGTTTTTAATGTGTGGAGGGGAGGTGCATTTAATAAGTGGGGCAGGGAGGGGAAGGAAAGGGGTTATAAGCGGGAAGAGGTTGGGTTTTAGGAGAGGGAGAAGTAGGGGGAGGGGTTTTTGTTGGGAGAATAGGGTTGGTTTGTTTTTTCAAGAAAAGGTGGGGGGGTTTTTGTGTGTGAAAATTTTGGGGGGGGGATGGTTTCCAGAGTGGGGAAGCTTGGTTTAAAGGATTTTTATGGTGGGAGGGGAGGGGGAGGTATTTAAAGAGTTGGGGGGGTGAAAAGGGGGGAGAGGTGGAAGGGAGGAGAGGGTTTTTTGGGGGGAGTAATGGTGGGGGGACACCACCTTCTCCTAAGTACACAGGGAAAAAAAAAAAAAAAAAACACCATGGAGGGCAAGCCACCCTATTTCTCTACCAAGGGCAGGGGACACCCAGTGTGGTTTTGGTCTTGCTTGTTTGCAGGGAATGTCCCATCAAAAGCTTTTATGGGGAAAAAAACTAGATAGGGCTATTTTCAAAGGGCCAACATTCTGGGGAAAAAAAAGGGCTGGGTGATGGTTTTTTCCCATTTCCCTCCTAGGTTTTCTTGTTTAGGGAAATTTTTTTTTTCTCTTTTTAGTTCTTTTTTTTCTTTTTAAGAATTTTCCGGTTTTTGGGGGGAACTAACCCACGGGATGCGGTGGAAAAAAAAAAAAAAAAATAAAAAAAAAATACGTTAAGGCGACCACCATTTTGGCATCTATTTTCTTTTAACTTACAAAATAGTTTTAACCGGAAAAAGATGGTTTGGGGGGGGAGTGGGGTTTCTTTAAAAATAAAAAAGTAGGTATTTTTTTTCTGTAGTTTTTTGTGTTTTATTTTTTTCCAGTGTTTTAGTAAATGGGCAAGTTAAATTGGGGGGGACAAAGGAACCTCCGTCTTCCATTACTTAATTTCAAGTTGGGGGCTTTTGGCGGTCAGTCAGTTGGGTGGTTCTTGTTATCCCAAGGGGGGGGCTGGGGGACAACCTTTTAACCCTGTTGTCACTATTAATTCCCCGGGGGTAACTGGGCAAAGAAAGCTGCATTAACCCATTCCCAGAAAGTTGGTATGGATTCTAAATGTGGATGGTCCGCTTGTTTGGGAGTGTTTGGTGGGGCTGGTATTTTTAGGATGGGAAGGGGTGCACTATCTCCATAGATCCTTTCCCATTCACTGATAGTATTCAGGCTGGGCAGTTGTGGGTTTTACTTGGGGGTTTATGATATAAACTGGGGAAGAACCCCCACTCAATTTTTTTTTTTAGGGGGTTTCTTCTCTAGATTTTTCAATTAAAACGGTTAAAAAAAAAATAAAAAAGGTTCATGGAGAACCCCCAACCCCCACCCCCGGTTTTTTTTCCCTAAAAAACTAGTTCAAAGGTTGGAAAACCAGGGGGCCAGCTGCCAGGGGGGGGGGAACTGATTAAACTGGAATCCAGAAAAACTGGGAGAATTCATGATTTTAACTGGTTATTTCCTTTCCCAAACGTAAAAAAAAAAAAAAAAAAATTTTACCCAGGCCTTTTGGCAAAAGGCTATCCCGGAATGGCCGGGGGGACAACATTAAGCGGGGTCCACTCATGATTGGGAAAAAAACAAAACCCCAGCTTCTTTTACCCCCGGTACCCCTGGGTGCATTGGGGGTTTAACTGGGGGGGACTGGGACCCAAGGACCTTTCGATTTTTACTTATCATGGGGGCTTTTGGTGGGTTTTTTTTACAGCCAAGCTGGAGTTGAATTTTTTTTTTTTTTTACCCCAGGGGGGGGGGGGGGCTTAAACCCCCCCAAAACTAAACAAAAACCATGTTTGGAGGACAACGAGGGTTAAATTGTTCATCCTTTTTGGGTTGACATAAAAAAACAACCAGGTGGGCTGGGGGGGCCACAAAAAAGGCCCTTTGATTAAAACCAATCACAGAAAGAAGAATGGTTTCTTGTCGGGCAATATTAAAAATAAAACAACTGTTAATAAAAAAAAAAAAAAAAAAAAAAACATGGAAACTGCATACAAAAATTACACTTTATTTAAAATTAAAAAAAAACCCACTCCCAGACACAAACCCTCAATTGTCCCACATTTTTATTAAAAAATAAATTGGGATTTTTTTTCAAATATCCTCCAATCTGGGGGACAAAATTAATTTCCAGCATAGTTCCCAAAAGGAGGAAAAAACCTATAGAAAAATATAAAAAAAAAACACTTACAAAAAATATTGCACCCATATAAGGGGGGCCAGGGGTTTTAAACATGGGGGGCACAGCCACAAAAATCTCCGGGGGTTTTGGTTTCAAGGGGGTTTTTCTCCCCCCCCCAGAAGATGTTTTCTGTAAGTTGTGCTGACCCTGTTACCCTCTTTCTCCCACCCATTTTTTTTGCTGATAAATTGGGTTAAATTGGGGGGGGGGGGGGGGGGGAAATAGTCTGCCATACACCCAAAAAATAACAATCCCACCTATTCAAACCCCAATAAAACCCCCTTTTACCCCACCTTCCACCTTTCCAACTCTATAGGACCCCAAAACCCCAATTATTACCCAATTTTAAGGCCCTCCCAAACCTAAAACCACCCCCCCAATACCCCAGCAACCCTTTTTTACCTTCCCCAACCACCCCCTTGGGGAAACTCCCCAATTTGCCCCCTCACCTTTTTCCAACATAAATAAACCACCAAACCCATTACCTCCCCCCATCTTTCCCAATTGACCACCCCCATAATGGGCCCAATAAAATTCACCCCCATTTAGCCCTTCCTTAAAACCTAACCTACCAACCAATTAGGGGGAAACCCCCTCAGGTCCCCAACCTTTTTTTATCCTTCATGACAAAATATGTTATTTACAGAAGGTTGGGGGAGAAATATTGGGTGGGGGAGGTGCTTGGAAAAAATTAAATGGAGGGGGTTTCTTTAAATAATTGTTTTGGTGGTCGGGGCCCAAAAACAATTTTATACAGGGACAAAAGTTTGTGGGGCCGGGGGGAAGCCAGAATTGGGGGAGGTCTGGGGGTGGGGGACTGGGATGGAAGAAAAGAAAAAAGGAAAAAGGTTTTGGATTACACTCCAGGTTCATTAGAAAAAACGTCCTCCTGCAAAAGTCACTTATTTTGGTCAGGAAAAAAAAAAAAAAAACTGGGGCAATTAAAACATTAAGTTATTCTAGCTTTTTATTGGTCAGTCTTATGGCCCCAAGAAATATGGTATGTAGTTTTGGTAAGCCACATATTTTAAATTGTTTTTGATGTTTAAAAAGTGTGGAGGGGGGGGGACAGTATGGGTTGGGTTTCAGGTTGTATCCAGTGTTCAGCTTTTTCCACATGAATATATCACAGGGATTTTTTCTGGTTGTTTATCTGTAGATAAAATTCCCATTTTTAAAAAATAAAAAAAACCATATGGAGGATTAAAAAATTCTGGAGCCCATGGATTGGTCATGGTTGGGGCATTATCTGGGTAAAAAAAGTTTTAATTCTGTTTACATTGTGTTTTTTTATTTCCAGTTTTTTTTCATTATGTGGGGTTTGATATGTTGGGTTCATGGTGTTAGTTTAGTTAATTCAATTTCAGTTCAAAACTATTTTGTGGTGGTGTAAAGTGGGTTCATTGGCGTATGGCGGTATATTTTTCAGGTCCACTAATGTGGTGGGAATATTTGTGGTTCATAGTGTGGAGGTATTAATTTCACTGGTACACTATTGTAGTGTGGGATATTGCGGTTTTCATAGTGGTTGAAAAAGTTTATTATTTCAGGGGGTCCCACTTATTTTATTGGTAGAGGGTTATTATTTGGTTTTATTTTAGTGTGGTGGGTATTTATTAATTTTCGGTTAAGTGGTTGATATGGAGGGTCCCAAAATGTAGCGGGTATTTTATTCTTGTCCCTTTTGCGTATTTAGGCCAGTATTTCATTTAAAATAGTTTAATTGGTCTTTGGTATTTAACAGGTTTTTGTGCCAAAGTAAAAAAAAAAATGTTTATGGTGATTAATATTTTGCGGGCTTGTTTTATAGTTTATGGTATTATGGTGGTGACTGGTTATCACCCAATTATTCAGAGGTTTGTCCATCTATAGGAAAAAATAAAAAACTGTCTTTTATAGCTATTTGGTTTTATGGGGGATTTTTCTTTCATAACTAAACAAAACCCATGTTTTTTTTATTTATTAACAAACCTTTTTAATAAGGGGACCATTTACTTTTTACTGCACTGTAGGTGTGTTCCCACATAGTTTTTTTTTATTTTCTCATTTCCAACCTTATTAACCCCTGGGGGGAGGGCGAAGGGGAAACAATAGCATTGCGTTTTAGGAAATTATAGGGGTTTTACAGGATTTCAAATTTTTATTTTATTTTTTTTTTTTTTGGGGGGGGGAGTGGGAAGGGGCGGCCATTGGGCCCATACTTGCCTTAGGGCATCCAAAAATTTGCCTTTAATTTCCCAGGCCCTGCTAAAGGGGGGAGGGATCTATTAATTTTAAAATGTTACCAAGAATTATTTAAAATTAAAAAAGTTTTAATTTAATTAAGAATTAAAATTATTTTTCAATTTCAAATATTTTTTGGTTTTATTATTGTATTTTGGGCCATTTTGTAAAAAAAAACAAATAAATTGATTTTAGGTGTTCCATTTGTTGAGCGGAATTTGTTTTGCGTTTGGGCTATCGAGGGAACGGGAGGGGCGTATTAGGGGGGTTCGATCAGTCGGGCCGGCTATCGGGATTTTAAAAGGGGTTTTTTATTCAGGATAGTGAGGCATCGAATTATGAAAATGGCGGGATTACCATTAAAAGTTCTATGGGGGGATAGAGGGCCAACAAAAAAAAACCCCACCCTTTTTCATTATTACACCCCATAAACCAAGGGCTGGAGGGGGAAGCTTGGAAAAATTAACAAAATTCCCACAACAAGTCAAAAATTGGAATACTGTGCTAACATCTTAACGGGCAAAAAACCACTTTAGGATATAAAAAAAAAGGTCACAGAAATAAAAAAAAGAGGGTCACAGGGGGGGACCCATTTCCACTAATTCCCTGGTTCTTGTTTAACCCACAAAGGCATGGGACCCCCCTTAAAACCTGGGGGCAATCACCACAAATTAAAAAAGTGGGCCTGAGGGGCAGTTTTGAATTTGGGACCTATCAATGTTACTTGAAAAAAAACTGGGGGGTGGGGGGGGGACCATTGGGAATATCCCTTGTCTGGAAAAAAACCCGCCAGCATGGGGGAAAAGCCCCCAAAAAACCTGCCATGGAACCCCCCAGATTTAAAAAAAAAGTGCGAGTCCAAAAAGGAGGGTCTTTCAAAACCACCATTTTTAAGTGAAACTGGGGGACATGGGGACTTAGAAAATAAAAACTGTCCCTGTTGCCACCCAAGCATTGACCCAGGAAGGGGAGTTATAGGTTGGGGTTGGCGGTTTGAGGAGCCCACCGGGCTGGGCGGTCCGTCAATCTTTATTTTTAAAACAACGGCAGGTTTAAATTTGGCCCTGATGGGGGGGGGGGGCGCCAGCAAAAAACAAAAAAAATAAAAAAAAAAAAAATAAATAACTGGTTTCGTGCTATTGAAAGCATGAGTGCGGATAAGCGGAATTGTGTGAGGAACTCCAGGCCTTCCCTCAGTAACACAGGGTCCCCAAAGGGGGGAACCTGGGGTAGCGCTTGGCCACTCCGTTATGAGTGCGGGGACCCAAATTGAGGCTTTCACTGGGAAAAAATTAAATGGTTTGGTTTTACGGCTCCTGTTACCACACAAAGGTGGGGCCTTTTTGCTTGGGCATTCTTTTTTCTAATTTTTACTCAACGTTTGGGGCTGGAGGAAAAAATATTGTCTCTGTTTACTTTTTGTCATTCCTGGTTTCCGAGGCTATCATACGCCATTGTTCCTCTGAAATTTTTAAAATAACCTTTACATCTGGGTCAAAAGGTTTTTCTGTACCTTTCCCTATTGTTACAAATTTCAGGGGAAATTTTTTTTACCAGGTATTTATGTTACATGCAAAGTTTTTTTAGGTAGTTTTTAAATTCTAGAAAAAACACCAATATTTTAAAATAGGGGAATTTTGGGGGGAATTTTTTCCCAACATGTCTTTTGTTTTCTCTTTTTTTCATTTGTAAATTAAATGGGGTTGTCTCCAATACAGGGGATTGTAAGCTTATGTTAAAAATGATTCTTGGCAAAAAAAAAAAAAAAAATAAACTAAAAAGTTTTTTCATTTTTTTTGGCAAAATATGTTGGTCCATTTAAAAAACAAGTGGTCCTAACCTATTTCCTGTTTTCTGGGACAAAAGGCCCAAAAACCATCCCCACCTTGAGCCAAATCTATTAAAAAACAAAATTTGTTGGAAAACGGAAACAAAAAATGTCTGTTTAGGAAAAAACCAAAAACCCAATTTTTTTTTTAGGAATAAGGGGAAAACCATGTATAGTTTTATTAGCTGATGTCACAGCAAAAAATTGCCCCCAAAAAAATTCAAAAGCATGGGGGCCCCTTGGAGCCCACTTTGGGGACAAAAATTGTGAAAGAAAACCAAAAAAATGGTCTGTTTAGAAAAAAATAACAAAAAACTTTTTTTTTTTAGGGGAATAAGGGACAGTAGTATTTGCTGCTTTTCAAAAAGGCCAAAAAAAAATTTTTTGCCCCCAAAAAAAAAATTTTCAAAATGATGACCCTTGAGCACTTGGTCAAAATTGTGGAAGGGGAAATAAACATAAAAATTGGTTCTTGTTAGAAAAAAATAAACCAAAACTACATTTTTTTACTAAAATTAGACCTGTTTAGTATTGCTTGCAATTTCAAAGGCAAGCCATTTTGGAACCCACAAAAAATTCATAAATAATGGACTTTTCTCAGCCACTGTTTAAAAAAAAAAATTTTGTGAGCGGGAAAAAGGAATAAATGGGCCACTTAAGAAGGCCAACATTTTTCTTTCCAAAGGGGGGAAACATGATTATTGCCTGTAATCTCCACAAACGCTAACATGGGGGGCCCCCCAAATAAAAAAATTATAAAAAAAAATATGGGAAAC
Source organism: Phyllomedusa bahiana (assembly GCA_025379985.1). Lineage (NCBI taxonomy): Eukaryota > Metazoa > Chordata > Amphibia > Anura > Hylidae > Phyllomedusa > Phyllomedusa bahiana. Next base: position 86,327 of record JAODAL010004261.1, on the reverse strand, counting down.
TTCTCCAGGCACTGTTTAAAAAAAATTGTTGAGGGGAGGGGAAAATTGCCCCATTAGGAAAGCCAAAAATTATTTTTCTGTTTTCCAAACAAGACTATTGGATTTTATTGCTGTATCTTACAGGCTTACCATGGGGGGGACCCCCAAAAAATATTATTAAATTTGAACTTTTCTCGCAATATTAAAAAAAATAATATTTGGTTTATGGGGGAGAAAATGCCACTTTAGGAAGCCAACATTTTTCTGTTTAAAAGGGGGGAACCCATAAATTAATAGCTGTTCTCACAGGGGGGGCAAAAATTGGGTGACTCAAAAAACCATTTGACAAAATGCGAAAAAAAACTTTCTTAGATAACAGTGGAGGTTAATATTTGGGGGGGAAAAAATAAACGGGGTGTTTTGTAACTGGAAAAAAACAAAACAAAATAATCCTTGCTGGTCTTTTTAAACCAGGGGTTTCTCCTAACGCAAAATGAGAAATTAAAAAGGGAGGAAAAAGAGAATGAAAAATTGCCAGTAAGGGGGAAATGATCCATTTTAAAAACAAATATAAAGGTTTTTCAAGGGAAAGGGGAAACCATTTCTGTTTTGAAATAGGAATGGTTGGGGGATAGTAGACCCGGCAAAACTAAAATTTCGGTTTTTGGACCTCGGCAATTGGGGGCCAACAAAAACAATTCCACAGAGATCCATGACTGGAATTTTCATTTTCTTGATGAAAGTTCAAAAACGGATCCACATTATCTGTGGAAAAGCACGGATTGCGTTTTGGGTCTGTAATGAACTCCTTCCAGCTGTGCTGAAGGGGGGTCCGCTTTGGGATTATGGACCGGGCTGGGCTTGCTGGGGCAGGGAACAAACACCTCTATGGGCAATGTCGGGGGGAGGCCCTGGCTAGGGGAGGCCAATTCGTCCCATTTTTTTGGATTAAACCCAGAAAGTCTATTGGGGGTCCCCCGAAAAAAAAAAAAACAACATGGCAAAAAAAAAACATCGGGTGGTTTGGAGAACGCAAGGGGATAGTCGTGCCCACCCCCAATGATCTTAAGTTGAATCTTGTGTGGGGTTGGGGGATTTGTTGTTTTTTTGTGCCCTGCAATTTGCATTGCGTTTTGGTTGGAGGTTTGGGTAAAACAAGATTGCCAGGGAGGTTTCGCCCCCATTTAGGGATTTCCGCCCCCATCCTTCTGCTGCTGCTGCACTACGGGGGCCCTTAAATTGGCCACTCTTACTTTTTGGGGCGGTTTCACGTCGCTGGATGTTGTTCTTACCGTTGGACTTTGGGGAAAACGCTGAAAAAGGGGGGCCAGGACGCAACCCAAGGGATGTTCTCCAGTTTGATCAAATACAGAAAGGGTCTCCCATTTCTGCATTTTTACTCTCTATTTTGGGTGGGTTGGAAGCGGAAAAAAGTGCTGTGGGGTTTTTGTTTTTGTTCTAAAAACGGGGGATCCCCAGGGAGGGTGGGCCAACCAGTAAAAAACTTGTTGTTTCATTTTGATGGCCTTAATTGCGGGAGATTTCAATGTTGGAAGGAAAATGGGGGGGGGGAGCCATCAAAGCACTCCAAACAGTTCGAAGATGGGATAGAGAGGGGCCTTTGAATTTTTCACCCTAGGGCCTCTGGGTCGAGGGGGGGGGGGCAACTGGCAAAAACTTGAATTCCTTCATCATTCTTTCCTCCTCCACCTCCAAATTCGCCCACCAAACTCTTTTTTTCCCAAAAGGGCAGGGGTACGTTCGGTTAAAAAAACAATCGGTGTTTAGGGAAAAAATGTTAACCTCTCCTTCCTCATCCTCCTTCCTTTTCCGATGCATCCGGCCACAGCTTTCCAAACCAACAGGCCCTGGGAACTTGGGGCCTGGAGATTGATTGCCACACCCCTGGAGCAGGCTGTGCGCCCACCTTGCAAATCTGGCTCTGGGGGGGGAACCCCCGAAAAACCACTTGGGGCCTAAAATCATTTGAAAGGGGACCGATGAAAAAATTTGTGGGAAAAACTGTCGGGGTCCCATTGGTGGATTAGAACGGGAGGGGAGAATAAGGGTCCGTGTTTCGGCATTTTCTGTAGTCCCGTTTCCCTCCTCCGTCGGGCTGGCGGGGGGTGGGAAGCCTGGTTGTTTTTCCAAGGGGGGGGGAGGTGGGTTTCCAACGATCGGTTCCAGAAAATAAAAACTTAAAGATCACCACCAATTGAGCTTCATTGCTTGGGGGACAAGGGGCATTTGTTCCGCCCCAATTGACCCATTTTGGTGGGCTCTCCAAAACATAACTTGGCAAAGGATGTGATTTGGCAGAGCTCTTTCACCTGGCCTCCCTTCCTCGGGTGGTTTCAAACCAACCCCGGAGGGGTGGTTCCGCACCACTTGCTGAGTCAGGGCCATCGTGTCAACCTTATACTGCGTAACGGGCACATTGGCGGGCTGCAGCCCAACAAAAATCGCTGGAACCCATGTTGGGAGGGTTGGGGGAAAATTCCCCCAGCCCGGGGTGGTTTGGCCTACGTCAAAAATACAATGAGACGGGATTTTGACGGGGAGGGAGGGGCCGAAGATGGATGCTTTTTTGCAAACGCAGCCAGGGGCGGGGGGACTAAGGGCCAGGGTTTTGCAGGGGGGAAACGGCGGAAAGTGCCAAAAAAAAAAAACTTTCCAGGGACCTCGAGCCTTCTTCGCCAGGGGCAAGTCCAGGGGGGGACCGGGTAGGATCTTTAAGGAAAATTTCTGGAACGGACAAGGCGGTTCATTGAACCATGTTGCCAGGGGGCAAAGGGATGTGTGGGGCTTCCAAGGGCCTACGCATCTTAAATGGGGGGCGGGCCCAGACAGATTTTTTCGCAGGTTATTGCCACACCCAACCTTGCCTGGGCACAAAGGTTCCCTTGTCCACCCAGGCCAGCGGCCTTCGGGGTCTCGGTTGCGGGCAGAGCCGTTTCCAACAAGCTCTTGGGGACATGTGTTTGTGGATGGGTTCTCCCAAGGGGGCAGATTATTTTTTTTCAAAACAACAGGGGGGCTTGTGGTCTCTGGGCAACGTGGGATTGCCACAAGAGGACCCTTTGGGGGGAAAAAAAAAAAGAAAACCCCCCTTTAGACCCACCCATCACTTTTGCGGTTTTTGAAAAAGGAGCGATTTGCGCCCGAAGGGGCCCACCCGTCACCCCAGGGGGGAGACCATCAACCCAGATCATTTATTTTTCAGTGGAAAAAAGCTTGTCCCCAAACAGGGAGGATTTAATCAGGCGGGGCCCATTGGCCGTTGGGGGCTTTACTAGTCCCCCCTTGTTGTCGGTTGGTTTGAGGATGGGGGTAACTTTTCCGGGACCACAGGGATGGAAGGGGGGGACCACATAATACGCGCTTTTGGTAATTTTTTAGGATTTGGTAACCCACGTGGCTGGCCAGGGGGCAGGGGAACGACTTTTTCTGGGCAAAAAGAAATGCCCTGCTCGGGCCATTTTTTCTGGTAATTGGTGGGCAGGGCGGAGGGGGCCCCATGGGGGGGACGTGGCGGAAAAACCCATTCTGTTGGTTCCACCCAGACGGGCAAAAAGGGGGCCAACATTTTTCCAAGGCCAAAAAAAGGGCCCTGGGCAAAAATTGCCGGGGGGGACATTCAGGTTTTTTGGGCTTTTTTGGGGATGGGTTTTGGGGGGTTAAGTGGGGTGGTTCTTTCTGCTCCCCAAAAACATGGGGACAGGGGGGGACCAGGGAAAAGGCTGGGGGCTTTGCTAGGGGGACTGGCCGACTGTTTGTATTTGGCGTGGCAGGGTTCGTTTCAAAACTGGGAGGGGATATAGGAGAAAAGGGGGGAAAGTAGGATGGGGGAGGTTGAGGGAGGGGTACTCTTGGTGGGGTGCTGGTGGTTGTTACTTCGGGCGGGGGGGACGGTGGGAGGCTGGGAAGGCGGGAGGGCTGATTTCCCTGGATCCATGACTTTTCTGAGGGGGAAGGGGAACCATGGGGCAGCTGAGGAACGGCTTGGGTTGGTTGGCGGGAAGGAGGAGGAGGCGGAGGGGGGGGGCAACAGAGGGTTTTGTTGGGGAATTAGTGGGTTTGGAGGGGGTCACGGACGTCTGTCTGGGGCCTTTTTTTGGCCAAGTGTTTACCCTCCACATTTTTCAAATACTTCATTTTTTTGGCATTCGCAGCATCTGTTGGGGGGGACTAGGGGGGGGGGGGGGACCCATTGTTGGTGGTTGGTTAACCACTTAAGGTTTTTTCTTGACTCTACTTATTTGGGCGGTTTTTACCGGGGGCAAAGGGCGGCATTATTGACATCGTGGGGGTGGAATCAAGGGAGGGGGCTTGTCTCAAATCGAAGGGCCCTGGGCCTATAGAGGAGGTCCGGGACCTTTTTTTTCGGGCGGATAAGGAGGGGAGCGGGGTTTGGCGGGGGGGCTGGAACGTGGGGCTGGCGGGGAAAATTTTTTTCATATCAGGCGGGGAACTTCTGCGGGACGGGCATCTCCCTTTTTTTGTTGGCGGGGGGGAGGGACCCTTATGAACCACTACCACCCCCCATCGTCTTTTCCCATCCTTCGGTCCACTGATGTAAAGGCGGCCTCGCAAAGCAAAATTTCTTGCGGAAAAAATAAAGGGAAAACCCAGGGATGAAATCCGCAATGTTCGTAATCATCCATTTTTTCATTCAATCCAACCCCAACAGGTGTGGGGACCCTTGGGGTCGTCCCCCTGGACTTTTCTGCAATCCAAGTACAGCTGCGGGCCTACAAGGCCAAGGGGGCCCAATGCAAGGCGTTGCCGAACCGCCCGGGGGGGATTTTTGCGAAATTTGGGGGTAACCGGGCTTCCTTTTCACCTCCCTCTGAATGGCCATCGGTTTAAAAAAAAAAAAACTGGGGGCGGGTCAGGAGGCAGGGGGGGCTTAAAAATCATCCTTCTTGATCTTTTAAAAAACCATGCCCCTGCTGGACCCCAAACGGCATTTTGGTCAAATCAAAAAGAGGGTCTTTCAGGAAAATGGGGGGAATTATCCACAGTGGTGGAGTACACCGAGTTGGAACAAATTTTTTTGGGCTTGCTTTTTATCATGTTTTGGGGGGGGGGGAACGGGATGCTTGGATTGATTTGCTGGAATGGGACGGACATTTTGTGGCCGGTTGGGACTGCGAGGCCGGGAGGAGGTAAGGGACTGGGGCTTAGATGTTGCAGGTTGGAATTAAAAAAAAACCACTTGAAGGGACAGGATTTGGCGGACGTATGTGTTCGTTACCTTAGATTCCCAAACACAGGGCCCTGGGGAACCCCCCTAGCGGATGGGGGGGGGGGGGGGGGACCAGGGCTGGGACGGTCCTGGCAAAAAAAAAAATAAAAAAAATAAAAAACTGGACGATTCCGCTGGCATGCGGGTTGGTTGTTGGCCAGCCCACCACTGGGAAAGGAGCACCTTTCTCTCGTACCCTCTTACCTCCATGTGCATTACCCCCCTTTTCTTTTGGGCTCGGGCCTTTTACCACCTGGGCAATTTTTCGCTCCATGGGTTTCAGGATAAAAATTATTTTAAAAATTTGGAGGAAAGGTATGGGAATAGTTTTTGTGGGAAAAAAAAAATAGGGGGTCTTTCGGTTATTAAAAAGACGGCAAATCACAGCTATTCTCAAATCCCTCTAATCAAAACAAAATTGTTGGATTCAAATTTAACTGCAAGGTGTCCTATCAACAAATCTGGACTGGGCAAGTCCAGCAAAACACGTATCTGTTATATTTTTGGTATAATAAACGGTATTTTGGACCTTTCAATTCACCTGTGGTGAATATAGAATTGCTGTTTTAAGTTTTACAGTTGATGCTCGTCAATGAATCAATGCTGGGGAGCGCAAAAGTAAAAAAAAAACACGTAACTGTTCTGTTTTGGTTTTAATAAAACGATATTTTTGCCACATTTTCAATTCACCTGTGGTGAAAATAGAATTGCTGTTTTAAGGATTTACGTAGATGCTGCGTCACTGAACAATCCTGGGTGCGCAAAAGTACAAAAAACACGTAAACTCTTATGTTTTTTGTTTAATAACAGATATTTTTGGAACCTTTCAATTCACTGTGGTGAATTTATAGAATTGCTGTTTTAACGATTTACGTAGATGCAAGCGTTCAATGAACAAGCTGGGTGCAACAAAAGTCAAACAAAAAACGTAACTGTTATGTTTTGGTATAATAAACGATATTTTTTTTTTCTGCACTTTCAATTCACCTGTGGTGAATTTAGATTGCGTTTAAGCTTTACTTAGATGCTGCGTCTATGAACAATGCTGGGTGTGCAAAAGTTCAATGTAAACACGTAAAATGTTATGTTTTGTTATAATAAACGGTATTTTTTTGCACCTTTCAATTCACCTGTGGTGATATAGAAAGTGCATGTTTTAGATTTAGTTAGATGCTGGCGTCATTGAAACAATGCTGGGTGCGCAAAAAGTCAAAATACACGTAACTGTTATGTTGTTGATATAATAATCGGTATTTTTTGCACCTTTCCAATTCACCTGTGGTGATTATAGAATTGAGTTTTAAATTTACGTAGATGCTGCGTCAATGAACAATGTGGGAGTGTGCAAAAGTAAAAAAACACGTACTGTTATGTTTGTGATATATAAACTGTATTTTTGCACCTTTCCAATTTCACCTGTGGTGAGTATAGATCTGCTGTTTTAGATTTACGGAGATTGCTGGTCAATGAACAATGCTGGGTGCGCAAAAGTCAAAAAACCGTCACTGTTATGTTTTGGTATAATAAAACGGCTATTTTTTGCCACTTTTCAATTCACTGTGGTGAATATAGAATTGCTGTTTAAGATTTAAGTAGATGCTGCGTCAATGAACACATGCTGGTGTGAAAAGTCAAAAAACACGTAAATTGTTATGTTTTGTTTTAAGCAACGGTATTTTTGCACCTTTCAATTCACCTGTGGTGAATATAGGAATTGCTGTTTTAAGTTTACGTAGATGCTAGCAGTCAATGAAACAATGCTGGGTGCGCAAAAGTCAAAAAACACGTAACTGTTTGTTTTGATATAATAAACGGTATTTTTTGCACTTTCAATTCACTGTGGTGAATATAGAAATGCTGTTTTAAGATTTACGTAGATGCTGCGTCACTGAAACAATGCTGGGTGCGCAAAAAGTCAAAAAACACGTAACTGTTAAGTTTGGTTATAATAAACGAGTATTTTTTGCACCTTTCAATTCACCTCGTGGTGAATATAGAATTGCTGTTTTAAGATTTACGTAGAGCTGCGTCAATGAACAATGCTGGTGTGCGCAAAGTAAAAAACACGTATCTGTTATGTTTTGTATAATAAAACGATATTTTTTGCACCTTTCAATTCACCTGTGGAGTATATAGAATTTGCTGTTTCTAAGATTTCACGTAGTGCTGCGTCATTGAACAATGTCTGGGTGCGCAAAAGTCAAAAAAAACATAAATGTTATGTTTTGAATATAATACAACGGTATTTTTTTGCCACCTTTTAATTCACCTGTGGTGATATAGATTTGCTGTTGATAAGTTTACGTTGATGCTGCGTCAATGAAACAAATGCTGGAGTGCGCAAAAGTCAAAAAACACGTAACTGTTTATGTTTTGAATTTAATAAACGGTATTTTTTGCACTTTCAATTCACCTGTGGTGAATATTGATTTGCTGTTTTATGATTTACGTAGATGCTGAGTCATTGAACAAGGCTGGCGTGCGCAAATAGTCAAAAAACACGTAACTGTTATGTTTTGGTATAATTAATCGATATTTTATGACCTTTCTATTCACCTGTGGTGAATATAGAATTTGATGTTTTAAGATTTACGTAGATGTGCGTCATGACACAATGCGGTGTGTGCAAAAAGTCAAAAAAACACGTAACTGTATGTTTTGATATAATAAACGGTATTTTTTGACCTTTCAATTCTCCTGTGGTGAATATAGAATTGCTGTCTTTAAGATTTACGTAGATGCTGCGTCAATGGAACAATGCTGGGTGCGCAAAAGTCAAAAAACAACGTAACTGTTATGTTTTGGTATAATAAACGGTAATTTTTGCACTTTCAATTCACCTGCGGTGAATATAGAATTGCTGTTTTTAAGATTTACGTGGATGCTGCGTCAAAATGAACAAGCTGGGTGGCAAACAGTACAAAAACACGAACTGTGTGTTTTCGTACGATACACGTATTTTTGCAACAAACCACCTGTGCTGACTAAAAAGATTGCTGTATTGTAATTTAACTGCAAAGTGGTCATTCAACAGTCACCAGGTGTAATGGCGTGAAATTGAAAATGAACACTATCTGAAAATGTTACTGATAATAAAAGTGGAGTTTTTGCAGCTAACAAAGAGACCTGCAGTTACTAGAAAATGATGTGTAACAATATAAGTTCAGGCTGCCCAATATCCAGGAAATATTTCAATAGCAAAAACTGTTAATAATAATGATATTCCACTACAAGTCTTACACTAAGTTTGGTGAAACTTTATCCCAGTGTTCTTTATAGATAGAGTTGTCTCGTGTTCGCCGCGGCACCCCCCCCCGCTCAACCGCGTGAATGTACAGCGGTAGATGTGCTTTAAAATTTTTTGCTAAACTACATAAAATTTTTCAAATCTCTAATCTAACTAAAATTGGTAGGATCTCTGCTGTTATTTAGTAGAGTTTCTCTGTGCAGAAATAGGGGGGGGGGGGGGGGAAAAACTTAATTGCTGAGCTGTTTGGGCCACAGGCAGATGCGCAGGTCCTATCCCTATGAGACGCTGAGAGACACTGAGGCTGAAAACAGGAATCGCTGTTTCTATGTAAAACGAGGTCATGTGATTTCTTCCTGGCAATCGCAAACACATCAAATCCAGTATGACGTCGCACACACATCTCACCCTTGTTCTATTCTGTATTCATTCTGCTGGACAGCCAAAATTACAGGATGCGCCGAAAAAAGGCGCGATCTTAAAAGATGATGCTCAGATTTTAACCTTAATTATCGCATGATCTGGAAATTTCGATCACATAAAAAAACCTTGCGATTTCAACTTTGTCGATAAAAATCGCCTCAACACTATATGATCATTAGAATAATACTATTTTCCATTTTATTGAAACACAGTATAATTCTTTCAGAGGTAGCTAAAATAGTGAGAATAATAATAGCAACAAGAATAATACATGTTTTGTTGTATATTGACTTGAACAATAGCTAAAACCAACATGTAAAGCAAGATAAGGCCCCCAGCGTGTTATATCCAAACTGAAAATAGCTTTATTATTCCACTTATGTTTGGCTCTCCCTGTAGCTGCCCAGCCATCAAATAGGTGTTGTTACTCAGCATGGGCTTTTGTTCAGTACAGGTGCACATCATTTCTAACATCTGTTACTGCTGTGCAAGTACATAATAATCCTTCCTTGTGTATATATAAATATGCACATTTTATGTAGGTCAGCCTGTGTACGTCTGAAATAGACTAATACATCTCATTGTATAAGAACAGAAATCAACAGTTAGATCATTCACAACTGATTGTGTCTCATGTTATGAAAGTATACATTCAATATAAAAGTAAAATAATAAGACTCAATATTGTATACAGGGTTGGCCTGCCAAGCAAACTCCTGAGGGCATGTAGGGCAGAGGCATGAAAAAAGCCTCTAAGGATCTGTCTATAGTGACATAAATACATATATGTATATTTATTTTGCAGTGAATTGATGGTGCCAGTTGCAGGATATCTTATTTGATTTAAGGCCTGTGTACACAGCAAAGCCGCATGCATGAACCATGTGTGCCAGCAGGTATTCTGTGTGCTGCCATTTGAACATATTTTATTTTCCTTTTAGCTGAGAAGACTAGTGGCATATTCTTCTTCTCTGAGAGATACCAGATGTGAGCAGTGGAGCTGATTCTGAACAGCTTCTCAACGTAAAGTGCTCACATCTAGCCAGGATTCTGGATGAGCAAATCAATTTGTCTGCTTCGCAGTTTTGTTGAATTTCTGATCCGTGGCACAATAGGAAAATCAATAATTCTATTTTTCTTATAAAATTGCCAAAAGTGAATAACAATCATGGTGACATAATTCACCAATGCACCCTAATGGGCAATAAATCCGGGTAACGCTAAACCAAGAACATTTTCCTCATCTCCTGTCATGACCCTAAACTTCACTTCAAAAAGAATATTGTTCCTTGTCAGCCATGTAATAAGCTTCCCCTGTGTTTTATGTAGTCCAGCTACGAAGAATGACACAGCTGCTTATAAAGTGTTAATCTGCTAAAAGAGAGCATAGCAGTTGCAAAGAGTTGATCTGAGTCTCTACTACAGGGGTATCAAACTGCCGGCCCTCCAGCTGTTGGGAAACTACAACTCCCATCATGCCCACTGTTATAGATTATACAAATGAATGATTGGAGTTGTAGTTTCCCAACAGCTGGAGGGCCGGCAGTTTGACACCTGTGCTCTACGACATAGAACACCAGGCTGGCCCACAGGGGAATAAGGGAAACCCCTGGTGGGCCCCTGAGCATGATAGACCTGGAGGTGTTCTTTACCTGCATATACACCCTCTGGAGAGGCAAAAAAGCAGACAAAGAACGGAAAAAGCAAGAGTTACAGTATAGGAGGCATGTGCAGTCATTTACAGTAGCTGTAAGGTGGGTCACTAAAATAAACTCCACCAGGGGGTCCGAAAGAGCTCAACTGGTGGACCCCTAGAGTCAACTCCACCAGTGGGCCCTAAGCACCTCAGTCCGACACTGTAGCAGAAAGTTATCTCAGGGTTTGCCTTTAGCTGACGCTTCTAGCCTCCTCCTACTCCATAATACATAGAAATCCATCTTACCTTGTTAACATAAAAACATCTAGCATGAAATAATATAGTGTCACAGATCTTCCTGGAGTTTACATACCAACAACTTCAAGTTTCCACAGTGGACCCCCAGTTTAGATGCAGGAAGTCTCACAGAGCTGTGAAAATAAGATCTATAACTGATATCTGTGGACAGCTGACTTCAGTCAGCATATTTGAAAGAGACAGAGCTTTATCACTGAAATATATGTGTACTTTTCTTTTCTTTTTTTGCACCATCCGCATATAGAGGGTAATTCCTTTAAACTTCCTAATTTTATGTATTTTTGAGAAAAGTGTTATGTTTTTTCCTTCTATTACTTCATGGGGTTTCCCAGTAGGTGGTGGGTCTTCTTTAACTCATGTTTGCTGAATAGACTGTGTAACTGATTTTAGCATTCTTTTGTTTGTATTTATTACAGTTTGGAAATTAATTAGACATAGTTTTATATGTATTTTCTATTTCTTATTTAAATGATCATTTTCTCACTATTGTCTATATAAGTACTTCATTACTTTTTCATGAAAACTAACAATGCAGGTATATGAGAGAATTACATCTGGAATACTACTCTCCCACTGTGAAAAATTAGTACATACTTCAGTCATAAGGTAACACAGAAGCAAATATCTACATATAAGTTGTAGATTTAAAAATTACTTCTGTCAGAAAGGGGTACGGTATTTTTTAAACTTCATTTTATTCTTTAGCTGTTTTTTAAATTTTTGCAGAAAAAAGCAATTAGAATCTAAATACATAATTCCTAAAGATTGAGGCAGACAATTGTCAGCTTACAACCTGTTGCACAGGAAGGAAATGATCTACAACAAGGGTCTGCAACTTGGCCGGGTAAATGGGCAGCACTTAGAAAAATTTAAAGTTGACGGGACGCATTTCTTTCAAATTCAATATAGTACAAAATGAGTGCCCAGGTTATTCCGCATGACAGACCAGAGGCCATTATGAGGCCTCTAATTGTCATGGAAAACATCAGCACCCTGTGATTGCACAACAGGGTACAGGGAGCCCCTTCCCACTATCAAATCCATTCTATGGCGTGTTCACTATTGGCAGAGGCATCTAAGTGTTTAAACTAGTGGTAATAGCGTGCTTCTCCTTTGGCCTATTCCCTCCTGTCCCAAGGATGTTTCTGGAGCTTTAGCACTACATGGGTGGCAAAAGACAGCCTCAGGAATCAAATGTTGAAATCCCCTGATCTACAAGGTGATGTCATTATAATTATAGCTGGAGGATTGCAACTGCTGAAGGAAAGTTGTATTATCTTACGGTACGTGCCGTAATACGCTGAGCGATTCGGGAGTTGTGCTGATCAGCGCGTACTCCCGAAGCACAGGGGACATGCATTACCCGCGACGCGCAATCACCGTGAATACTTGACAAGTCACTTATCTCCCCGCGCGTACAATACGATCGTATTGTACGTGAGGGGGAACAAAGCATAACCCGTAGTTCTCTATAAGAGCTATGGATTACCGTAATTGCAGCGTGCATCTCACCGCGTATTAAGAGCAAATATGCGGCAAAATGCGTGCCGCAATTACGCCGTGTGAACATACCCTTACTAGAAACATAGTTACTTAATAAACATAGCGTTAAAAGAAAGGGGCAATAACAGGATCTAAAAAGAGGGGAAAAAGTACAGAACAAGCAACCACCCATTTGTTTTTGTAAGGGTATGTTCACATGGCGTGTTGAGTCCGTGTGAACATACGCTTTTAGATACGTGTTTGGATCCGTCTGTTGGATCCCAAATGGACCCAAACACGTATATAAAAAATAGTAATGTGATTTACAGTGGTTTTTACTAGAAACACGCATCGCCGTTCACACAAGTGATCACCAATGTGTGTCTCACTCCGTCTTCCAGTTCCGTCCCAAGAATTGAAATGTCATTTCTTGGTCCGAAAGACACAGCAGGAGCCCTATTTTAACCCCTTAAGGACCCTGCGTACTTCAAAACTTTATATATTTTTTTTACTTTAACATTGAGCCCCCCTACGGTGCTTTACCAATAGGGGGTGCGATCGGGAATACAGCCTAATGCATTGCATAGACAATGCATTAGACTGTACCAAGATGGCGGTTTCCCCACCTCCTGCCTGGGGCCGGATGTGGGGCAAACGGGAACATGGCAGCGATGGGAGCGTTCACAAGGCTACCCGCTGCTATGTCCAGGCATCAGATCCCCGCAGTCACGCTGAGGGGATGCTGATCGCCGTGAAGAACGGTGCACGGCACAGTTTTTCCTTCATTTAGACGCCGTGGCCATCTTTGCCACGGTGTCGAAAGGGTTAAACAGCCCAGGCGGGCGGCGCTGCCCCCCGCACTGAAACCCGGCGGCTGTGCGATCCCCCTGCAAAGCCCCTTAGCGACCCTGGGACGTACTCATATGTCCAGGGTCGTTAAGGGGTTAAACTACAGGGTGTGATCCTGCTGCATCCAACACTTATCCAAACACGCCGTGTGAACAAACCCTAAGGGCTACATGTATGAAAACTGTCTTGGTCTAAGACTTTCTTTGTTGCATATAGGAACCAATCAGAGTTCTCCTTACATTTCATCTAGTTCTCTGAAAGAATGAAACGGGTGTTCTGATTGGTTGGTATGGGCAACAAAGAAAGTCTTAGACCAAGACAGTTTTCATATATGTGGACTTAAGTGATGCATATAGCTTGTTCAAAAGTCTAGAAAAAAAATGTCAGAAACGACCATTTAAAGTTTAGTTTTCTTTTTTAAACAGTACAATAAAATACCCTGGTGCTGCTCTCTACACAAAAATATTGAATTAAAATCAACATAAATATTTTATTGGAACATGATTTGGGCTTGTTCACACAGAGTTTTCACTCCTTGTTAACTATGCTTTTTAGATCCATCTCGGGGACCAACATGCAATTCTTTCAAAGACGGACCCGAGCTGCACTATGGAAACACACCGCAGCAATCTCTCATGTGAACGCTGCTGCGTCTTCCTCATAGCCCGCAGTGATAATCTCACTACTAATTGTTTAGATCCATCTCTGGGTCCGTCCTGTCGGTCCCCGAGACGGATCTAAAAAGCATAGTCAACACAGAGTGAAAACACCGTGTGAACAAGCCCTTTCACAGCATAATAAAATCAATAAACAAAAAATGAGACAGTCTTAAAAGCAGCACTAGGGAAAAGATGTATGACATACTCTTAAATCATCATAACATAGATGTACAAATGCATCTCATATAAATGTCTAAATAATCAACATAGTTAATTTGTGAAGAAAAAGCATAATCAATTCCATTAGCACCAAATGTCATTATAATGAAGATGACAGCGGGTAACAAATCAAGTGCTTTCTAGCGCTAGGATGACATTTCTAGCTCAGGTATACCACTTACTGTTCCAGCAGTAATGCGCCTAGAAATGCCGCCGTGAAGCTATATATCTATAGCTTCGTAAGGTTCTAGTGCACCCCACCTCCTGCACGTCCACCGAAATGAGGCGCATTACAAAGTGCTGCTTGCATTCTGTAATGCGCCTGATAATGCGAATGGGGCTGTACCTGATGTCTGGCTGAAAATACGTCAGACTTCTGGCGTAGCCCCATTCATACATGTCCCCCATGTCTCCAGTTATTCAGACCACATCTTTTTTTTTTTTTTACAACCAAATTAGACCATCTCTTAACTTTAGAATGTTCATGTCCAACTGTTCAGTGTTTCAGTACTTTTTGCACAACTTGTTGTCTCTAACAAGGAGCTTAATGGCAAAATTCACAAAAGGTGTTTGATCCCTGAATCGTTCAATAAATTTAGAGGATCAATTTGAATTGGGATTTAAACAGTCCTCCTCCTCATGCTGCTCACATTTTGACATCATGAGACCAAGACAGGACCTTACAATTAATTAACAGTATCTCGCCATTGCGCGGCTTCTAGCAGGATGCTCTGAGATGAAAGTGGCCACTGAGCTTAGAGTGTCAGTATCATTAGCAAGTTGCAACAGAGAGATTGGAAGAGTCACAGAAAGGCAAAGAAGTGGTTGCCTTTTGGCTCGATCACACACTGATGACTGCTTCATTGTAAACAATGCCTGTGAAAACGGAGATGGAGAATGCCAACCAACTGCAAGCATGTTTAAGGGAGGTTAGAGGCAACCAATTGTCACATCAGACCATTTGTAACCATTTACATCAGTGTGGTCTGCATACTTGAGGACCAGAAAGGGTACATGACTTGACTGATGCATAGTACTTTCCTTGATGTCTCCAGCATTGTTGGCATCATTTCTGCTCAGAGTGTTATTAACCCTTTTTTCACTGAACGCTCTGAGGACCACTGGCCCTTGTCCACATAGATGCTCCCTGGCTATGCAAGACATGATGGCCTATGCTTGGTGGTGTGGTTCAGGTTTGTCTAAGCCACTGCCTGTGTAAAGGTTTAAAAAATGGCTGCGTGACACTTGGTTGCCTCTCACCTCCCTCAAAGGTTCCTGAATTTGTGTGGCATTCATTGTTTACAATAAAGTGGTCATCAAAGAGTAATGTAGCCAGAAAACGTCCACTTCTTTGCCTTTCTGTGACTCTTCCTTGCTTGAAACCTTGTCTTGGTCTCGTAATGCCACAATGTGACAGCATGTGAGAGTGGGGGGGGTGTTTAAATCCCAATCAAATTGATCCCTAATGTATTGGATGATTCAGGATCAAACACCTGTAGTAAGTTTTTCGTTTGCTCCTTGTTAGAGATCAGGGGTGAACCCCCATCCCTCCTCCACTGCTGTCTAATGTTTATGGGTCCAACACCTAAGCCAAAACCTCCCGTTTGCTTAACTCTGCTCTGCTGTTTTTGATGTTATGTTAAGAATTTCTGCTATAATAACTTTGCTTGAATCTCCTACTGTGAAAAGAGGCCTCTATGCCCAGCTTTCCTCACTTGCAAATCACCTTCTGCTCAGTAACATCCTCCACTCCTCCCACTTCTTGTTTCACACCTGGTATCTGATTTAAGATAGTTGTCTATATAAGTGCACATGTTAGGTCATTCTTGACCGGTCATTGATGCAATATCCATTAAGTGCTATTCCATAAGTGTGACTTCAGAATTATACCAGAAATGATCCAGGAATGACCTTAAGGTAAACACTAAGTTAGTCTGCTTTATAGCCATACCACCCCCACAATGCACTTCTATGCCACTATCATCACTACCTCCCTATTCCTCAAACTCCTTGTCTATCCTCACACACCCACACTGGGCAACGACTTCCATATCTCCCCGTCTATCCTACCCTCACACCTGACCTCTGCTCTCCACCTCTTTCACAGCATTAAAACCTCTCTCACAAAACCTACACAACCCCCTTTTGCTCTATCCCACACACACCTTCTCACACTCTCCCTGCTTCTCCTTGCTGCTGGGGACATATCCCCCAATCCCGGGCCCCCTCAACACATCCCCACTCTTATTTCACCTGCCCCTTACAGGCCAAGAAGCACCAACTTCCATAACCCCTTAAATATAAAGCCCATTCCCCTCACCGCCGCTATACCTATCCCCATGTCTGGAGCTCTCTGGAATGCACGTTCTGTAGGCAACAAGCTTCTCTTCATCCATGACCTCTTCATCTCCCGCAACCTAACCTTCCTTGGACTAACAGAAACTTGGCTGACACCCTCTGACACAACCTCCCCTGCTGCACTCTCTTACGGCGGGCTTCAGTTTACCCACACCCCCCGCTCTGGAAGTAAACATGGCGGCGGTGTCGGCCTTCTTCTGTCAGATACCTGCTCTTTTGTCCCCATTCCACCACTACCTTCCCTCACCCTCCCCTCCTTCGAGGTGCACTCCGTCCGCATCTACTCCCCCTCCAACCTCCAAGTGGCTGTTGTTTATCGTCCCCCAGGCCCTGCCACCGCCTTCCTCGACCACTTCGCTTCCTGGCTCCTTCACTTTCTCTCCACTGACATCCCCACTATTATCATGGGAGATTTCAACATCCCAATCGACACCCCCTGCTCCACTACTAACAAACTCCTGTCACTCTCCTCTTCCTTCGGCCTCACCCAGTGGACCTCTGGAGCCACTCATAAAGATGGACACACACTGGACCTCATCTTCACCCGCCTCTGTCCTCTATCTAACACCTCAATCTCTCCTTTACCCATCTCTGACCACAATCTGCTCACCTTCTCCACCAATTCCACCGCACCTGCCCCCCCCCACCCCAAATCTACTGCTCCCCCGTAGAAACCTACAACACCTTAACCCCGGCATTCTCTCTGAATCTCTTTCTCCCCTCTCTACCATCTTCTCATTCACTGACCCAGACATAGCCACCACTTTCTACAACAACACAATCACTTCCACTCTTGACATGGTCGCCCCTCTCACACACAACAGAACACGCAAAATCAACAGACAACCCTGGCACACAGACTCCACCAAACAGCTGAGGCGAGCTTCCAGAATTGCTGAACGCCGCTGGAAGAAAACCCGCTCCACTGAGGACCTTGCCTCATATAAACAATCACTGCATACATTTAAATCTGCACTCGCATCAGCCAAACAGGACTACTTCACCACCCTCATATCCTCCCTGTCTCACAACCCCAGACAACTGTTCAAAACCTTCAACGCTCTCCTCCGTCCACCAGCACCCCCTCCCCCATCTCTCCTCTCAGCAGATGACTTCGCCACTCACTTTCTTAATAAGATCAATCTCATTAGACAAAGCTTCACCCCACAGTCCCCTCTGTCTATCTCTATTCCTGCAGTGTCCCCACATCCCACCCCTACACCTGCTCATCACTCTTCCCCCCTATCTTCCTTCTCTACTGTCACTCATGACAAGCTCTCCACTCTACTGTCCAAATCCAACCTCACTACCTGTAATCTTGACCCACTGCCATCCCACCTCATCCCAGACCTCAGTGCTTCTATCATCCCAGCCCTCACCCATCTCTTCAACCTATCATTAACCTCTGGCATCTTCCCTTCCTCCTTTAAACATGCGACCATCACACCCATCCTTAAGAAACCATCTCTTGACCCCTCCTCACTGTCCAACTATCGCCCCATCTCACTGCTTCCATTCGCCTCTATACTCCTCGAACAACACGTCTATCTTCTACTTTCCTCTCATCTATCTACCAACTCTCTCCTTGACCCACTGCAATCTGGCTTCCGACCCCACCACTCTACAGAAACCACCTTAACCAAAGTCACCAACGACCTAGCAACTGCCAAAGCCTCCCGCCACTATTCTGTGCTTCTCCTCCTAGACCTGTCCTCCGCCTTTGACACTGTCGACCACTCACTCCTCATACAAATCCTCTCCTCCCTCGGCATCACGGACTTGGCCCTTTCCTGGATATCCTCCTACCTCACTGATCGGACAATTCAGCGTCTCATCACTCACGCACCACCTCCTCCTCTTGCCCGCTCTCTGTTGGTGTACCCCAGGGGTCTGTCCTGGGCCCACTACTCTTTTCTATCTACACTATTGGCCTCGGTCAACTAATAGCATCGCATGGCTTTCAATACCATCTGTATGCTGATGATACCCAACTCTACATCTCCGGCCCAGATATTACCTCTCTACTCTCCCGGATCCCTGACTGTCTTTCGTCCATATCCTCCTTCTCCTCACGTCTCCTGAAGCTAAACGTGGAGAAAACTGAATTCATCATCTTTCCACCGTCCCACTCCATCCCTCCACCTGATCTCTCTATCACAGTCAATGGCTACACTCTCTCACCAGCTCTACAAGTCCGCTGCCTTGGGATAACCCTTGACTCCAATCTGTCCTTCAAACCACACATCCAAACCCTCACCTCCACCTGCCGCCTGCACCTGAAAAATATCTCCTGTATCCGTTCATTCCTTAACTTCGAAAGCACAAAAATGCTGGTCTATGCCCTCGTCATCTCACGCCTAGACTACTGCAACATCCTTCTCTGT
The DNA here is from genome assembly GCA_025379985.1 of Phyllomedusa bahiana. Classification (NCBI taxonomy): domain Eukaryota; kingdom Metazoa; phylum Chordata; class Amphibia; order Anura; family Hylidae; genus Phyllomedusa; species Phyllomedusa bahiana. The sequence continues at coordinate 67,525 of JAODAL010004261.1, read as the reverse complement.
GGCCTCCCAGCTAGCACCCTCACTCCCCTCCAATCCATCCTTAACTCTGCTGCCCGTCTGATTCACCTCTCTCCTCGATACTCCTCTGCCAATCCCTTCACTGGCTTCCCATTGCCCAGCGAATCCAGTTCAAGTTAGCAACCATGACCTACAAGGCTCTCCATAACCATTCCCCTCCATACATCTCTGCTCTAATCTCCAGATATCTCCCGTCACGCAACCTCCGCTCCTCACAGGACCTTCTTCTCTGCTCTCCCCTTATCAGCTCCTCACACAACCGTCTCCAAGACTTCTCTCATGCTTCACCCACACTCTGGAACTCACTGCCCCAACACCTCAGACTCTCTCCCACTCTCACCAGCCTCAAAAGCAACCTGAAAACCCATCTCTTCAGGATTTGCCTACAACCAACAATAACCCTGCTGTCACTACACTATCCACAACCATGTCTGCCCCTCACCTTCTGTCTCTTCCCACCTTCCTTTTTAGAGTGTAAGCCCTTGCGGCAGGGATCTCACTCCTTCTGTACCAGTTGTTAGTTAGTAATTTGTCACCTTTGTACTTGTTTGACCTATGTTATGTATGAAACTGAATGTACAGCGCCCTGGAACCAAGGGCGCTCAAAAAAAAAAAATAATAATAATATAATAATAATAATCAGCGAGTTATGTAAAAATTACTGAAACACTGAATAGTTGGACATGTGCTTTCTAAAGGTAAGAGATGGTCTTGTTTATTTTATTTTAAAAAAAAGTTCAAGACATTTTATGTCCACTCTGAAATCCCTAACTTTTGCACTCTCCAGAGCAAAAACAGGCACCATTTAATATGGCTCTACATACTCAATTGCTGTATAAATAATGCTAAATCACAGTTTACAGGTTAGCAGGAAGTCTTTAAGCTTTCTGCTTTCTTCCCTGGCAATCACTGCAGCTGGGTCACTACAGCAGCTGCTTGTTCTTTTTAGACCCATATCAGCTCTGCAGTAAGTTCTGTAGGATGAATTTCCCTTGTCATTGGGACCAATATTACATCATAATTAAACCTTATATATCAAAGGAGAAAAAAATAGTAGAGTAACCGAGCACAAGCAAGCATTAGAACGCTCAAACCCACATGTACTAATCAAAAATAAATGAAAAAGTGCCTGTTCAGGGGGTTAGACACCCTGGTCCGTCACTGGTTAAATAAACAATGACAGGGTGGAATATGGTGTGTGTTGTTCATCTGATTTTGTATTTACCTAATTTTAAGATGTTTTATGGACCACATTATTTTATTTTTTTCCTGACACATAAAACTATTGAATTCACAGAGAGTATACTTTGTTTTTCTCATGACTGTATGTAAATGCATGATCTACAGCTGCATATATCCATTCCATATGTTTAGCATGTACTGTATATTAGGATATCATCTCTCTACATATGCAAATGTGCACTGAACAGACAATATGAATAGAGCTTAGGCCTCGTTCACACGGCTTATTCAAGCCGTAATTGCGGGACGGATTTCGCCCCCAATTCCGGCTTGAATAAGGGGCGGGGGCGCGGCCGCATAGACAATGCATTATCCACGGCGCGTATTCCGCCAGGATAATGTGCATGTCACTTTCTCCCTGCCCGCCGGATTCGCCGAGCGGGAAGGGGAGACGGAATCCACAGTTCTGTATGAGAACTGTGGATTACCGTAGTTACTGTGACGGATTGGAGCCGTACTGCAGCGCAAATACGGCGCGCAGTACGGCTCCAATCAGTCCCAGAATAAGCCGTTTGAACGGCCCCTTAGTCTATTCTATGCATGACCTAAACAGAACTGATCTAGCTACACAATTCTACTCTGCAGAATCAGAGGTTTGTGGAAGTAGTATAAGAGCAGTACTTTAAAAACTTTATATATTGATGTAAATTGTCTTAATTCACATAGGACCACTTGATTTTTTTTCATATATAGTATATATTAAAATTACCACTGAGGTTTCTGAAAATGTATAAAAAGTCTTCTAGTATTATATTTATGTGTGACATATTTCAATCCCAATTAAATCACCCGATTGGCTAAATATAAGTGTGTTCAAAATATTGACTCTTCTTTAAGTGGATTTTAGAGATTTTACTGGCATTTGTTTCCATTTCAGGTTTGATCACCTGCCATGCATGTTCTCTTCGCTCTATTGCCGGCTGTCTTCTGCCTAAGCCCCATGTCACTTTTGTTCTGACACATCTGTGATCCATCTACATTTTGCACTGCATTTTTAGAACTCTCCTGGGCAGACTTTACTATCCAAAAGTCTTCTGTTGTCATGTAATAAAAAATATAGAAACTGTATCAGAAAAAATCCTATAGCCCTAAACAATATATATCATTTGAAAAAAAAATTGGAAGGTAACCTCTAATTATCAAACCTTCTAAAAGCTTTTATAGAAATAAAAAGGACATGTACATTATTTTAGGTTAATACCAAAAAGAAACAAAAAGGCCACACAAAACCTTGCAAAATAGAAGTTAGATATGAATTGACTAATATATGACATCACTTATTATGAGAGAACCAGTGGTAATTATTATGCAGTCTGGAGAGTAATCTTCACATAAATTATTGCATTTTATTAAGTGGATCCCACTTTTTAATGATATCAACTCCCAATGTAATGTCTGTGGAGAGTGTGAGATAGTCACATGCAATCTGCTGTGTGGGTAATAAAGGTGTACGTCAGATGGATTGGATTATGTGTTCAATTCTATTGTTTTCCCTAGAGGTAATCTTGCCAGTTTCAGCTGCTTCTACCATCCCATTGCATAAAAATGTGGCGGTACTGGGACAGATACTGTAGCTGTTGTAAGAATATCACTCAAATCTTACTTCTCTGGGCAATTTACATACTATTTCTGTCTAGCATAAACAAGACATTATGGGAAAGGAGCTGAAAAGCTCAAGTGCCCTCTATTGGATGTTACAAATCATCAATTTGCTTTTGACCCACTGCGTCTTGAAAAAGCAAAAGGGATATTAACCAAGCCAGTATCACTCATCTGCATACATCGCTGTTTCGGGGTTTTGCCCCTTATCAGTGCAGAGCAGAGTGATACTGGTCTAGCATAAAAACGCACTTGTAAATAGGATACTTATTATTCTTCTCTATTAAGTATGAGAATATACAGTATGTCTTCCATAAGTCAGCTGTTTCTTCTCACCATCGTTTCTAAAAGTGACATCAAATAATGGCAGCCATTAGAGCTACTATAGAGATCGTCATCTACAAAGTTGTGCCACTTTATTATGACCACCAGCTAGTAACTATACAGAGTACAACACAGACAACAACTAGACGGCCTGGGAGTGACTCAATAAGGTCCTGACAGGTTGTCATAGGTATCTGGAGCCACGCTGACTGCATCCCACAGCTGTTGGAGGGTGCATGGGAAAGAACCTATAGTGTGAACATGATGATTGAGATGCTTCCACAGATGTTCAACTGGGTATAACTCTGGGGAGTTAGGGACCCAGGGTAGTACTTGTAAGTCTTGGTAATTTTTCTAACCAGTATTAGATATTTCTAGCCATGTTAAATTGTCATACTGTAAGATCCTATTTGCCTCAGGGAAGACAATCAGCATATATGGCCTATGCAATCTGTAAGCATTAAGTAATATCTGATCAGTTTAGAGTGCTTTTACATTGATGAGTGGCTCAAAGAATGCCATGAAAAACTCCCCAGACCATAAACCTGCCACCACCAGCTGTATTTTTCCAGCAATGGTTGCAGGGTGTTTGTTTTTTTGTTTCTTGCCTTACACGCCAATGTCCATCTGTTCAATGAAGCAGAAAATGTGAATCATTGGGACAACCCTTTGCCAATCAGCAAAGGTCCAATTTCAATACTGCCGTGAACACTGAAGCCTTTCTGCCAATGGAGCTTCATTAGCAGAAGTGCATGAACTCTCAGTTTAGAAACACTTCTGCCCGCCCCCTGGTTTATTTTGGTGGAGAGCTGCTCCTCAGTAGCTACCTACATAGCCGGCTTTCATCTCTCACATCAATGACATGTGGTGCTTCCATGTCGCATATTCATAATGGTGGCATTTGTTCACTCACTGTATACTTTTTACTACAGCAGCATGTAAACAGTTCACAAACTGCACAGTTTCAGAATTGCTGCCACCATTGGCCTGAAAGCCACTAATCAGCCCTTTTGCAACTCTGATACATCACTCCTTTAAACCCGTGACAGCAATGAGGGATATATGTGTGCAGGCAGCCTAGTCACACACGTCATAGACCCACCAAGCCAGCTCATAACACGACTTCCTTCATGAGCTATGAGCTGCTGACATCGAAAGTATGAAATGACCATAAGAATGTGACTCGACTGTATTTATTTCACACTTCACCTGCCCCTGTGTAGATCTCCTCGTTGAAATATCAGCATTGGTTCATTCTCAGATTATTGGAAACATCTTCAGGATTTCCTTGAAGGTGAAAACTAGCATCTTCTGAACTGAACCCAAATAATTTATCTGGTAGACGAAAATGTCTCAATTCAATTCATTGTGGACCTTACAGGGCTCATCTGCTTCTCAAGTATCTTAATTAGAGATGGGCGAATTTCTCAAAAATTCGATTCGGTCACTTCGACGAAATTTCCGACAAAATTTGTTTCGATCCGAATTACTTCGGCACGAATCGCGTTAAAAAGCAGCTATTTCCAGGCTGCACAGAGCCTGCAGGTGCTGTAGGGAAAGTTGTGCATGCTTAAATATGCAGAGGGAGCTTGGTTTGGTCTTCATACAATGTTGTGTTTTTTGTATGACACGCCCAAAACTTGCCGCCGTCTTAGAATCCCCTTCACTATAAATTCCCTGGCACTTTAAAAGGGCAAAACTGACCAAAAAAACTGAAGCGGAATGTAGCCTGATAAAGTCATGCCAGCGAAAGCTGGAAAAAAGCAAGCTGAGAGCTCAGGGCAACATTAGTGACAGAGTGTGGAGGGACGGCGACAGCCACAGCCCGCATGAGGTCAGGGAGTGGCACAATGACATTCTGGAGGTGGCAAAAACAGGAGGAAGCCACAGAATGGCACAATGACTGAGAGCGGAGGTCACGGCGGCAGCAGCATGAGGTCAGGCAGTGGCACAATGACATTATGGAGGTGCAAAAACAGTATTAGGCCACAGAGCGGCACAATCACACAGTGTGGAGGTCACAACAGCAGCAGCATGAGGTCAGGCAGTGGCACAATGACATTCTGGAGGCGGCAAAACAGTATTAGGCCACAGAGTGGCACAATGACACAGTGTGTAGGTCACGGCAGCAGCCAGCAGCATGAGGTCAGACAGTGGCACAATGACATTCTAGAGGTGGTAAAACAGGAGGAAGCCACAGAGTGGCACAATGACTGAGAGCGGAGGTCACGGCGGCAGCAGCATGAGGTCAGGCAGTGGAACATTGACACTGTGTGGTGGAATTGGCAGCTGCCACAGCAGCAGCATGAGTTCAGACAGTGGCACAATGACACAGTGTGGATGTCACGGCAACAGCAGCAGCAGCATGAGGTCATAGAGTGGCACAATGACAGAGTGTTGAGGTGGGTGGCAATACCAGTCCCTGGTAAAGATGGTGGTAGGCAGATGGAGAAGCTGTCAGCAGATGTGTGGCATCAGGCGGGTGGCGGCATCAGAATAGTGGCTGAGGCAGGTAGTTTGAACCCAGACTGACGCCTAAGGCATTGGTGTGTGGAAATCCTGGCCGATCCACGCCTGATTCTTCTTGACAAAGGTCAGTCGTTCCACATTTCCCGTGGACATGGGGGTTCTCGTTGGGTTACCGTGGGCCCCTGCCGCACTCAACCCCCGCTCTTAGCCCACACTACTGGCCGGGCCGGACAGCTTCTCCACTGCAAACTCGACAAGTTGCGGCCACACATCCAGTTTGGCTGCCCAGTAGTCCAGCGGATCTTCTAACTGAGAAGGCAGAGTACTGTCCAAGTAGGCCACAACCTGTTGGTTCAGGACAGCTCCAGGGTCCTGCTGCTGCTGCAGCGCTTCTGGCGACTGCCTCCTCACTATAGGCTGGTAGTAAGCTGCTCATCAGTGACTCCAGACTTAGGTTACTACAGAGGGAGTTGTAGGGCTCCTACCCCCCCCCACCTTCCCGCCATCAGCCGCGCCCAGTAGCACGTGAGCGCTGAGAACCACACACCCGGTCCAGAACCTGTCAGAGGAGGGACATGCCGCACATAGCACGGCCAACTGATTACGGAGGATTTCCCTATAGTATTTAGTTTTGTCCTCCCTCTCAAATAGCTGGAAAAAGGCTCTCGCATTTTGGACTGTAGCGAGGGTCCAACAGAGGTGGGAGCCAGAAGTCATACCCTCTGCCGGATGCTGACTATTCAGCTGTCACTAGCTAGGCAAATATGCATGCTGCGGGCCATCTGCACAGTGACTCCTGCCTCCTTTTCCACATGTATACTGGCCACGGTGCATGGGGTCATCTGCCCTCGTCTATCCTCATCTCCAACCCCCTCCTCCAGCAGCTCCTGCTTCCTCATCACTTGATCACCTGGTAAGAAATCCACTAATTTCAGCCATACAATATCTTTCTGCCCAATGTCCTCCTCCTCCTCTCTCCTCCAATATTTCAGTCCCCACCGGACTCATGTGGCCACGAGATGTAGTCGCCAGATCTCCCAAGTCCCCTTCCCAGGACAGATTTTTTTCAAGCATCGTTCCAGACATGAAGCAGTGTAATGACTGTTTTTCAACCGTAGGTCCCTGGCGACTGACAAATAACGTGGCCTCTCTCGAAATGCTCAACAAACGGCAGGTATTCACGCCCATTGAGCTGCCACAGGCTTTGACATCAAAGTTACACAGGGGATACTTCTTCTGCCTGGATCATCAAAAATCGATTAATGGCCTTTCTCTGTTCATACAGTCGGTCCAACATGTGCAGGCTGGAATTCCACGGGTGAAATACATCCATATCAGAGTGTGTAGGGGAGGCCGTTCTGCCGACTGCAAACTCGAGGAGGTGTTCCTGGCTTTGTAACGCATGGATAAAGTGCATGCACAGTTTCCTTGCAATTTCATTATCGCTGAAGATCGGTGAAGACATCAGGAACCTTTCCACAACCAGATTGAACACATGCGCCATGCAGGGCCGCAAAGGACTACCCTCCTCGTGCAGCGCCGGACCACCATGGTTCACCCATTGTCCGTACACCAATGGTTCCGATTTGCAGTGCGCGGATAAAGCCACACATCGATTTCTGCTGCATGACGCGGAGCATTCCTTCCCCTTGTTACTTCGTACCCGAGGCAAGCCAGGAGTATAACTGCCGTACACCGCTGTGCCTACACATGTGGTATGAATGGAGCAGTACTTTTGTGGAGGCAGATATGGTTGTGGTGGTGGAGGGAGAGGAGAGACATTGGCGCAGGTGCAGTAGTTTTTTGACAACGTAGAAGTGAGAATGCGCGTCTCCTGTCCAAGTGTTAGGAGTGCCTGGGCAGGAAGCACATATCACCCCAGTGGGCCTTAAAGACATGTACATGGCCCGACCGTTGTTCCAGCACCAACGTCCGCGCTGCCGTGCACCTTGGAACAAACCGATAAGCTCAAGGACAGGCCCACCTTCTGTATTTTTCTACATATTTAATGAAGTTGCTGGTACTGCCTTTTTGTGGAAAAGAAATTACGCTTGGAACTCTCCATCTCGGCTCGAGCACAAGCCATTAGATTCTCTGAATGTGCAGAGTCCACCATTTGGTGAAAGGGAGGGACTGCAATACCAACAACTTGGACAGGAGCACGGTTCAGCTGCTGCACCTTAGTATGGTTGGACAGACGCATACTGTTGTCTGTTTTGCAATCGCCTCGCAGAACGACTGCTGGCGCCATGATTTAATCGAGGAGCAGGAAGCATCGGACCCGGGAGATGATGTCAAAGTGAGAAACACTCCCTTCAGGCAGAGGGAGGTGAGCCTTGACTGCTGCAATGGCATGCGTGCACTGGCGCGTGCTGCTTCTACTGCTGATTGCTGCGGCCGGCAAGGATGACCCACAACATCTGACCACGTTTCTCCAGGCCACCGGATGGTGACAGCTTGCATGTGTTGAACGCAGGGCCGTGGTGCCAACGTTATCCTCCCTGCCACGCTTCACTTAACTTTCCGCACTGATTCTACATATCCCAAATTCGGTCGGCTCCTCTGTGTCTAGCAAGAGAACTGTGCCACAACCGCCGAGTATTGGATTTTGCTGCCGATGCCGCCTCGCTAGCAACCTATGCCGCTACTTTTCTTGACCTGCGAAGCGGGTTTTTACCCCATGGCTGCTTGCTCCCCGACCCTCACACGTGCTGCTTATCCTGCTGACTCATGCCACACTACCCACTTCTGGCTGCCGCTGCTTCAGACCGCCAGCTGACGCCCTCTTCTCCTGACGATGAATGAAGCCCTTCCTCACCCGTCCTCCCAAGTGCGGTCGCTACATCATCATCTATTTGTGTTTAACATCGCACAGCAGTCCTCATCACCGGTTCTTTGGTATGCGATGAGGCTGCCCTCATCACAACATGACCTCCCATGCCACGACTCCACAATCTAAACTTGCCACTAACTCGTCAAGAATCCGGGGAAATTGGCCCCATTTCTCGCTGCCAAGTAGCTGCTGACTGCCCTCCTCAAATTGATCATCCCTCGCTATACTAGTGGCGCATGAGCCCAGACCACATAGTAGATCTCTGTGCTGAGAGAACCGGATGGGACAGAAGCGGGCAGATGACATGTGAGGCCGCTGCCCTGGCCATGCCAACTAAGTGTTGTGTCTGAGTTCCCACACGACCTCTGGCTGGGGTTGTTCCAAATGTCATCTGGGAGGAAATGATGACCTAGTCAACCATCAAGAACCCTTGGGCTTGCTGAACAACACACGGGCCCTGCTAGATTACGCGGCAGTTGTGGCCACAACCGAGAGACACCTGCTGCACGTCCCCTTGCTGTGCTGCGATCTGGCCTGTTCCATAATGTTTAGCATGCCCACTCGCGTGCAGAGCCCTGCCACCTCCTCTGTTCTGACATACTGTTTGTTCTAAATGTACAGACACTGTTTTGATGATGATATCTGTATATGACAAATATACACCCTGTTTTTGACTCCAAATGAACCCAGTAACAAGCTTGAGTAACCCTTGGATATAAATTGTGCTCCACAAATGGCCAGGAAAAATTTATTTTGTATGTGTCGTTTAAAAACACTGTGTGTTTTACTAAATGTAAAAGCACAAACAGGCTTAATTAACCTTCAGACATGAATTAGGCTACAGGAAAAATGTATATATTTCGGCGTTAAAAAAGACGTTTTATTTTTTGTCAGCACACCACAAAAACAACGCTTAATTAACCCCTGGATGTAAATTGCGCCAAAGAATTGAGCCCCACAAAATAGTAGCTTTGTAGCGTGTTACAATTGCGTGTTTTCTACGCCACACAACAAAGATACAGTGTAAATTTACCTTTGCTTGTGAATTAGGCTACAGGAAAAATGTATATATTTTGGCGTTTGAAAAAGACGGTTTCTTGGTCAGCACACCAGCAAAACAACGCTTAATTAACCACTGGATGTAAATTGCGCCAAGCAATTGAGCCCCACAAAATAGTAGCTTTGTAGCGTGTTAAAATTTCGTGTTTTCTACGCCACACAACAAGAGATACAGTTGTAATTAACCTTTGCTTGTGAATTAGGCTACAGGAAAAATTTATATATTTTGGCGTTGAAAAAGACGGTTTATTTTTGTCAGCACACCAGCAAAACAACGCTTAATTAACCCCTGGATGTAAATTGCGCCATAGAATTGAGCCGCACAAACTAGTAGCTTTGTAGCGTGTTACAATTGCGTGTTTTCTACGCCACACAACAAGAGATACAGTTGTAATTAACCTTTGCTTGTGAATTAGGCTACAGGAAAAATGTTTATATTTTGTCGTTGAAAAAGACGGTTTTATTTTTGTCAGCACACCAGCAAAACAACGCTTAATTAACCCCTGGATGTAAATTGCGCCAAAGAATTGAGCCGCATAAAACTAGTAGCTTTGTAGCGTGTTACAATTGACTTTGTTCTACGCCACACAAAAACAGATAATTTTGTAATTAACCTTTGCTTGTGAATTAGGCTACGGGAAAAATGTATATATTTTGGCATTGAAAAAGATGGTTTATTTTTGTCAGCACACCACAAAACAACGTTTAATTAACCCCGGGATGAAAATTTTGTGCCAAAGAATTGTGCCGCACAAACTATTAGCTTTGAGCGTTTTTACAATTGCGTGTTTTCTACGCCACACAACAAAGATCAGTTTAATTAACCTTTGCTTGTGAATTAGGCTACGGGAAAAATGTATATTTTTTTGGGCATTGAAAAAGATGGTTTATTTTTGTCAGCACACCAGCAAAACAACCATTTAATTAACCCCGGATGAAAATTTGCTCCAAAGAATTGAGCCGCACAAACTAGTAGCTTTGTAGCGTTTACAATTGCGTGTTTTCTACCCACACAACAAGAGATACAGTTTGTAATTAACCTTTGCTTGTGAATTAGGCTACAAGGAAAAATTTATATATTTTGGCTTTTAAAAAGCCGTTTTATTTTGTTAGCACACCAGCAAAACAACGCTTAATTAACCTCTGGATGTAAATTGCGCCAAAGAATTGAGCCGCACAAACTAGTAGCATTGTAGCGTGTTAAAAATGCGTTTTTTTCTACGCCACACAACAAGAGATACAGTTAAAATTTAACCTTTGCTTGAGAATTAGGCTACAGGAAAAATGTAAATATTTTGGCGTTGAAAAACACAGTTTTTGGGGTCCAGCACACCAGCAAAACAACGCTTAATTACCCCCTGATGTAACTTGCGCCAAAGAATTGAGCTGCTAAAACTAGTAGCTTTGTACGTTTTTACAATTGCGTGTTTTCTACCCCCCACACAATAAGAGATACAGTTGTAATTAACCTTTCCCTTGTGAATTAGGTTTACAGGAAAAATGTAAATATTTTGCCATTGAAAAAGACGGTTTCTTGGGGTCACACACCACAAACAACGTTTAATTTAAACCCCTGGATTAAAGTGCGCAATAGAATTGAGCAGCCAAAAATAAAGTGGTATTTGTATTGTAAAAACGCTGTTTTTTAAATGAATACAACAGGAACTGGCTTAGATCCCACCTTGGATATTGAATGTATATGCAGCTGCAGGGGGACGCACACTGGATTTGAGATCCAATACCCAAAAAATTAGAAATAGAACATTAAGAGAACAGTCTCTGAGACAAGCTGAGACACCCCACAGAAATCGCTATCTAAAAATCAATTCTTCAGTAAGAGCTATCAGCCGCGGCAGCACCTTCCCTGATCAGTACAGTGAGAGCGGTATGAGCTCCCAAACGTCGCGCCCGGACTTTAAAAGTGCGGGGACATCACAGAATCCCGCCGGTCTCTGATTGGCTTCACCTCTGCACATGTCAGCAGGCTATGCCCTTCTTCCTCCCAGAGTGCTTTGCCCCATGTAGCGCCATGTGCTCACAGCCATTTTATCAATCAAAAGCACACTTCGTTCATCCGAAGTACCCCAAAGTTCGACTTCGTTCCGAACCGAAGTTTTCCTTAAATTCTAAACGAATTCCACTTCATTAGAATCAATTTGCCCATCACTACTAATTTTCCATAGGGTGCTTTCACACGGAGCGTTTTTGGATGTGTTTTTTGTGCAGCAATGTATAGCATTAATTACTCTGCTTTTCTGCAAAAAAAAAAAAAGCATCCAAAAATGCACAAACAACGCTGCTGTGTTTTTGAAGCATTTTTGATGTGTTTTAGGGTGCATATTTTGTGCAGAAAGGGACAGCAATTAATGCTGTACATTGCTGCACAAAAATGGCTTCCAAAAATGCACCAAAAAATGCTCCATGTTAAGGCTCCCATGGAGATCCGGTTTCAAGTTATAATTGTATCGAACTTACAATGGTTGTCCCAGAACGAATTAATATTGTAATTTGAAGGATCACAGTAAAACCCAAGTCATTGTAAGTATAAAATAAATGAAAATGTTTCCCTTTTGTGCTTGAACTTTGTACCACTTTTAGCATTTTTGCAGGTAAGCATACAAAGATGTTTGATAATTCCATGTTGCCAACAGTGACATGAAAACTAATTTTCCTTTTATGTCTTATTACAAAAATTATTTTCATCCTTATAACTAGTCACAACATTCAGCTTTTCTGAGGTCTTATTCCAAATTTCCTCTAAAATCAACTCTATAGAAATTGCTGACATTTTTATTCCTTACCGAAGTTCACTGGTAAAAAGCAAAATAAATAAACTACATGTCATAATAAGAAATGAAAGAAAAGGAAAGTCTTAGACAGTTTTCATACATGTTCCCCTAAGTTATCAGAATTTTGGTTGATGTATTTCACAAATTCCGGTAATAGGGAAATAAGCAGGGTATTGTCAATGTTTCATCAATGTATCTACCCTTCCAGTTAATATGGATAGCAAACTCGTTATTTATGGAGTAAATATCTATTTTCCAAAGAAGGACAGAAACACGAACCCATAGGGCAACAATATATCTGTAAATGTAGCTTCTTATCAAAACAAAAATAATTGTGGTGAAAATCTTTAACCATCAAAATAAATTCCTTAAATTCTACGCAATATTTTCTGTATTTGTTAAGTTAACAATTACATTTTATGCTTACTGTGTTGAGTATAAATGTATATTTTTCTTTGGCAAAAGATATTTGTGATTCTCAAACCTTTCAATTATTTCTTTGACTAAGACACATGGATTACATTGGTTTTCAACTTTGTAGAACAAATTTCATGGCGGTGTCATGTAATTCACAATGTGAAACATCAGCTGTAAATTTAAATTGTATATTCAACAAACAACCGCATCTAGAAAACTAAATAACATTGTTGAGTTGCTAATGACAGTAACATCTAAGCTTAAATTAACACATTTATAAAACAGGATCAACAAGGAGTAAAAAAAACATGCTGATAACAAAAGAAAGATGAAAATGAAAACCAAAAAGGTTGAATGCATCTTCACTCTCTTTTAGTTTAAACAGAAGTACATACAAGTGAATATTTTTCCACTAGCTAAATGTTTGAAGAGGGGACATGTACCCCTTTAGATCACAGCCATTTTTGGATTTTTTCTTTTTGTGTTTCCTTCTTGCCTTCCAAGACCAATAGCGTTTTTATTTTTCTGTCAACAAAGCCATATAAAGACTTGCTTTTTGCAGGACAGGATGTACTTTTTAATGTTGTCATTGACCAGAACATATAATGTAATGGGGAACCTCCCAAATTTTATGTGGGTTTAAACATGAAAAAAACGCAATTGTACCATTTTTGTGGGGCTACGGTATAAATTATGTGTTATCTGTATTCTATAGTTTGATATGACTGGTGCTACTAAGCTTGTAGAGGTTTAGTTATATTTTGTAAAAACAATTCTCTGTTTGAAATTTTTGCTGAAATGTCATTTTCTGTGACTAACAACTTTTTTTTTTTAGTCTGTGGACCTGAGTTAGTACTCTTTTTTTGAGGGCTGAAATGTACTTTTTATATGTACCATTGTGGAATAGATGAGACTTTTTGATCACTTGGATTTATTCCAATTTTTGGGGGACGTGAAATGACTAAAATGCCCCAGAATTTTGACGTTTAGAATTTGTTTTTCTTCTATGGTGTTTAGGATAAGTTATGTTATATTTTAGTAGATGAGACTTTTACAAACGCAACAATACCAATTTTCTGTAACTTTTTAATTTTTTTATTTGTAAAATGGCTAAAGGGGGGTGATTTGATCTTTTAAAATTCATTATTTTTTATCTTTTACTTAAACAGTTTTTTATTTTTTATTTTTACTTTAACACTTAGGAATACACGTATGAATGGGGCTGCACCCATTTTATGGTGTACTTTGAGCCAAAAACTAGGAAAAGCCCTGTCTGACAGATGTATGAATAGTTTTATGCCAAAACTTGTCGCAATCTGCACTAGACAGAACACTTTTGAATGCACCAAAGTTTGTTGCGAAACTTTCATACACATCCATACCATGGCTGAGACAAAGTTTGGCACATAACACTCTATTCGGCAAAATGTTTGTCAAATAACACTCTATGTACCAATATTTGTCGCATAACACTCTTTCATATTTGTCTACATTGTTTTAGAACTGGTGTGTCGGTGCCACGTTTCAACATGTCGTCCTTATTCTCTTTAGGGTGCAATCATTTGTCCTACTATTGTACTGCCGTATATAAACTTTTCAGTCATTACCTATTACATAATTACACATAATCGGTGCATATAAATAGCAGCTACCTAAGCTGCCATGAGGCTTTTGCCTGTCATGGCAACCGATCGTCACCTAATCGGGGGGGAGGGAGATTGGAGGGAGGAATGACAAACAGCGTCTAAAGTGGAGTCTAAAGTTTTAATAAGTGGGATTGGAGCTGGCTCCACTCCCTGCTGTTAGCTGTGGTTGCCAGTTGTAATTAACAACTGCTGCCTGCAGCGAGTGATCTTGCTCCATATACCTTTCACACCATTTGGACATACAGGAATGTCCAAGTGCATGAAGAGGTAAGTGTTTGAACAGGGAACATTAAGGGTTAACTTAATTGGACTAACTTAATCTTAATCTGATTAACCCCAAATGACATCACAGCTTCTCTCCTGAAAAAAAACCAAAACAAAAAAGAAACCCAACTACATTTTACTGAGCCCTGAGCTGGGATAAAAATTAATATTACTCTTTGGACTACAGGAAGTAGATACTAAAGACTTTCCTGGACATTCTGCATAGCAGCCCATATGTGATGTAGTATGACCCCCTTTTCTCCACCATGCACAATGCTTATTTAAACAATGATTTTTTTCTGTGGATTGCAGTGGTAACATCTATCTATTCATCCCTTTTTCCAATTAAAAAGATTAAAATATTTAAATTTATTTTTTTCTTTAAAGCAGAAAAAATAACCCAGCATACAGTACTATTTTTTCCAATCATATGACAACACCATAATGGAAAGTTATGGGGACCATCGAGCACCATTGATGTCCCTCATGTAACCGATCTGGCACTGCTTCTGTGGCAGAGGCTCCCAATGGAGCCTCTGACACAGATGTGAACAGGGCCTTGGATGGTATGGTCACAATTGACTTTGGCACCTTAGGAGTTGAAAAGCTGGGATCTGAAATAACCCTTATATTATAGTCAGATTAATGTAAACCTTCATTGCATCTGTCCAAAGATGTACTTTGTAGATAGATTTCCATATTTATGTTTTGTTGTGCAGGATGTCCAGAAAAAAACCAAAAAAATAGTGTATGTATATTTTCTGCTTAAATGTGAAAAGGTGCACTCCTTTTATGATAAAATGGTTTTACATTTACTGAAAGTATTAGTGTTAAAAATAAAGGTTTAAAAAATAATAAAGTTCAAAGTTCAAAACAAAAAAAAGAAAATGGAAGACATAACTGGTATTGCCAAACCTATAAAAGTCTGATATTAAAAATAAAATTATTTATCCTGCACAGTAAAAAACATATAAAAAAACAATACCCACTGCCAAAATTTAATTTATTTGGTATGCTTGTCTTCCCAAAAAAATGTGTAAATAAAAAGTAATCAAAAAGTTGCTAATTCTATAACAGTGGAAAAAAGTGCACTTCAGCCCCCAAAAAATAACCTGGACAGTGGTCCAGATGAAAAACCTAGAAAGTTAGTCTTAGAAAACAATGCAAAACAAATTTAAAGAATAAATTTGTTTACATCTAAACTAGTAAAACATAAAAACTATATATATATATATATATTTGGTACTTGTTCACTGAGAGCAATCCCAGAGTTGACTAACTAAAAGCCAAGCTGAAGTCTGAGGAAGTGCTATATGCATGCAACGCATAACTTCTGCGCATAAACGGGGTAATTTACCTTTCTCTAAATGCTTCTGGAGTCTCAGTGCTTATTGGAACCAAAAATCCGTTGGCTTTCAGTTGGTCAACTGCCAGGATTGCTCTCATTGAACACGTATCTCCTCCTGCACCCCTTTGCTTGGAAGGCCCATGACATCGGAACCAGCAGCAAGCTCCCTACCGGCCAAAACTGGCATATTGCATAACGGAGAGTTGTGCCTCTTGGTCAACTGCCAGGATTGCTCTCATTGAACACGTATCTCCTCCTGCACCCCTTTGCTTGGAAGGCCCATGACATCGGAACCAGCAGCAAGCTCCCTACCGGCCAAAACTGGCATATTGCATAACGGAGAGTTGTGCCTCTTTCAACAGCGCAATGACATCAGGTGACCACATATAGATATACGTACTTAGCCTTGATAGGTGTCATACTGTAATGCACTAGGGTGCACTCCTGCATCGGCTTCTTTTTTTCTTTTCACTTCTACTAGATATATTTGGTACTGAATCACATAATTCCAATGGCAAACAATGACACAAATGGAATAAATGATGCTGTACAAAAATAAGCCTTTATTTGACTTTGTAGACATTTGGAAAGAAGATTGGAAAAAATTAACATGATGTAAAGAAAAATTGCTGTGGCGGGAAAGGGATCATATTGCCATTGTCTGGTTGACTACATTACATTTATTAGCAGAAGCAATAAAAAAAATACTATAAAAATAATTGAAATGTTATGTCAGTCTACCAGACTGCTAATGCTCATTCTGTTTGCCATTGACATTATACAGTCCACTGCATGCCCCTTTTCTGATAGACACATGCAGAGAGTTACTTACTGCCAATCTTTTTCTCCCAGGTTGTGAGCCTTTTTCTGTTGCTAAAATAAAAGGTCAGTGATGTGTGAAAACAACATTATCAATAGATTTTTTCAGTTATATTTAAAAGCTTTTTTCCCTGTACTTATAGTTTGTTGTGCACAATATTCTCTACCTTGCATATAAAATATGCAGCCTGAGTTAGAATTTGACCTTTAGTGTGTTGTATATCTTTCCTTTCCTTCCTTTGTCAATGGAATGTCACTTTAAATGAACACTTTGCCCCCGAGAGAGTGCTCAGTGATACTTTTGTTTGTTTTAACTCTATTTTATTTTAGGAAATACTAAATTGTGGTACATAAAATCCAGATGTCCTGCTGGACAATTCTGCATTGGATTGTAATACTAGTGAGCAATAAACTTAGGGCCGGTGTTAGGGCAGTACAACCAGTACCCCCACATGGGGCCCAGCCAGTCTGTGAAGCAAGTGGGGACCCACCGTTGATGGCAAAGTTCTCTCTACCATAGAGGATATCTTAATTGTATGCACGTCCTTGCATCGCACATAAAATTACGATGAACGGTGGGACAGAAAGAGCTGTGCGCTCCCTGATCCTGCCGAACATAGCTGTGCAGGCGTCGCGATGGAAGTGACGTCATTGCGCACCTGCTGAGCTTTCTGTCCTAGGCCCCAAGCCTAAAGCAGCAGGCTTGGGACCGGGAGCAGACGGAGACGCCAGGGGAAAGTTGAGTACTTACTTACGGGGGGCCCTATTCTACCTACAGGGGGCCCTATTCTACCTGCAGGGGGCCCTAAGCTACAGGGGGCCCTATCCCACCTACAGGGGACCATAAGCTACAGAGGGCCCCTAAGCTACAGGGGGCCCTATTCTCCTTACAAGGGGTCCTATTCTACCTATAGGGTGGCCCTAAGCCCCTATAGAGGGGCCCTATTCTATCTATCTATCTATCTACTTGGGGGCTCATAATTACCAAGGGGTAATTATTACAATTTAGGCCATTATGGATGGGGAGTTTGTATATGGAGTGGGCATCCTGTTGGGAAAATGATTAAAAAAAAAAGTGAGAAGCCTCTGGTGTTTGTCTTGTAAATTGTGCTGAACAGATTTTCTATTAAAGTCAGGATGGTTGACAGTCAGTTTACAGATGGCTTTCAAATCCAAAAACTGTCTGTAAAACCGACTGAAAACCCTTGACATGGGGACAAGCCCTTATAGTTTTCTGTCAACATAGATGTAATCAGGGCTTGCTTTTTTCAGATCGAGGTTATATTGTTACCAATAAATGTACCACATAATGTACTGCATGAACCAAACTAAATACCTTGCGGGGCAGAATATAAAATAAAACATGCATTTTTTTGTGGGGAGGAATATATTGTGTGGCATAAATGACACGTTAAAAGGGTTGTCTAACTATAGGCATTGATAGCATATAAATAGGATGGGACCTGCACCTATCTCTAGAATGAGCCCTGAAACCTCTCTGTTTTGAAAAGAGAGGTGGTCGGGACTCTACCATTGAAATCAATTGGAGTTTCAAGTACAGCCGATGCACCAACAGCAATTGTGTTTACTTTCTTATTGTCTTTTTATGTTTTTTTTTTAAATGGAATAAGGGGTTTTTATTGCTTAAATATTTTTTCAACATTTGTTTTTTCACAGTAATATTTAGTCCTCCTTGGGACTTAAAAATGTGATAACTTGATTGCTTGTACTGTATACTGCAATACTTACAGTATCTCATAAAAGTGAGTACACGCCTCACAGGTTTGTAAGTATTTTATTTTATCTTTTCATGGGACAACACTGAAGATATGACACTTTAATAAAATGTAAAGTAGTTAGTGTACAGCTTGGATAACGGTGTAAATTTTGTGTGCTCTCAAAATAACTCAATAATGTCTAAACCACTGGTGGGTACACCCCTAAGTGAAAATGGACAAATTGTGCCCAAAGTATCAATTTTTTCTTTGGCCACCATAATTTTCCAGCACCGCCTTAACTCTATCGGGCATGGAGTTCATTAGAGCCTCTTCCTCTTTCAGTCCTCCATGACGACATCACAGAGCTAGCGGATGTTAGAGAACTTGCGTTGCTTCACCTTCCATTTGAGGATGCCCCACAGATGCACAATAGGATTTAGGTCTGGAGACATGCTTGGCCGTTCAGAACCTTTAACTTCATTTTCTTTAGCAAGGCAGTGGTCATCTTGGAGGTGTTTGGGGTCATTATCATGTTGGGACACTGCCTGTGGTTGAGTTTCTGGAGGGTAGAGGATCATGCTTTGCTTCAGTATGTCACAGTAAATGTTGGCATTCAGGGTTTCCTCAATGAACTGTAGCTCCCCACAGCCGGCTGCACTCATGCAGCCCCAAACCATAACACTCCCACCTCCATGCTTGACTAGGCGGCAGACCCCAACTGGACGACAGCCCCTACGCTGCTAAGTGCAGGGGCATCAGGGAAGCTCAGTGTCAAACAGTCCGGGTCGGTACGGTCGGGAACGTAATAGCCAAAATCAGAAACCAGAAGAGTAAACGGGAAACAAGCCAAGGTCAAAACACATGTGGGAGCGCGGTACAAAAATGGAGAGCAAAACGGAGTCAAAAGGCAAGCCAAGGTCAAGATGCAAGGAAAACAAATCACAAAAAAGCACAGGGAACTCTAGGGAAACCTTTGTCAGGCAAAGCCTGGAGGGAATGAGGAGGTTTAAGAGGTCTGCCCGGACACCGCCTCTGCAGCTGATTGGTGCGGCATCCGGGCCCTCCGATTGGTCCTGAGAGCTGTCACTCCTGGCTCAGTAGCAGCACCTCTCCCAGGGTGTGGTCTCAGGGTAGACTTATTAACCCTCACAGGTCGTTGTGCTAATTGGGTAGAAGACTGCCCAGACGAACGTATCCTGACAGTATGATGCATGGGGAGATTGCATAAATGCAAAAATACCAATAAAACAACCACTTACACACTCTCACTGCATGAGGGGGGTGATTGCTGGTACTACAATTGCATATAATAAGGCGACAGAGAAGGGTGCCATAAATACAGATACACCATGTTGTACACCATGCTGGTTTACAACCTATTAGTGACACCCATACTAGTAGATTAGGCGGGCTGCCCAGCACTTTCTAGGTGTCCAACACAAAACACAGGCACACTCCACTCCCCAGCACTATTGTGCAGATAAAAAAAAAATTTACATACTGGAAAAATATTAAATATGAGGTATTATCTGGTATGGGGGCCCAAATACACAAGCTCACATGCTGGTGTGAACAGGTGTCAAGTTGGTGTGCAGTTTTTCATCTAAATGTTCCCCTAGCAGTGGGGGTATGTGAACTTTTGCTCTGCAATTAGCTGCACCTGTGAATTTTTTTTCCCATTAGCATAAGGCCAGATTTTGCCACTTCGGGTTCAGTTTAGCCCCCGCATTAAACTTGAAATGGCGCAAAAAATGGTGGTGTCTTTCTTGGGCATCAGAGGCTTCCTTCTAGGATGACAGCCATGTAGAACAATTTTATGCAGTTCGGTTGGGGGCTGAACACGACAGGCTGAACCCCCCAAACCCCTTTTAAACCTCGCAGAATTTCTTTCATCATCTATGCTATTTTGAAAAAAAAATTTTCGGGTATGACCCTGAATTGTGCACTCAACTTTTTTGGTTGACCATGGCGATCCTATACTGAGTGGAATCTGCATGAAAAAACTTAAGGTCCTGGTCACCTGCTGCAGCTCATTTTTTAGGTGTTGACAAAAAATTTTTTTTTCAGATCCCAATAGTTCTATCCCGTGAGGTCCATTTGAACTTTCAGTGACTGGTATGAGAGAGTGTGAAGCGATAACATCAAATTTAAACCCCTTTCTCCCTTCAACCTGAGACCCTTAACACTAACAAGTCACATGCCGTCGGGGGGACTAAAAGGTAATTGCACACAATTTGTTTATTTTACTTAGGGGCGTACTCACTTTTTTTTCCCAGGGGTTTAGACATTGAGGCTGTTTTTGTTTATTTTTGAGGCACCCCCAATTTTTACACTTTTATACAAGCTAACAGATTACTTTACATTTATCAAAGTTCATATCAAGGTTGGCGATTACTTTTGGCCATCGACATTGGTCATGGTCACAGTCGACCATCATCGACAAGAAAAAATTTCATGGTCGAGGGTAAAGATTATGATCGATGACCTTTAAAAGTCTAGGGGAGAGAAACAACACTTCATCTACCCCCAAAGGGGGGATGGAAAGCGGGAAAAAAAATCCAAAACATCAAAGGATACGTGCTCATTTTAGGCAAAACTTAATTATAAAACCCCAAAAAAAAAAATCACAGACCATTCACTATCCCTGCCCTTGTCCCACACAGACCCTTAACCTCTTTCACCCACAAATAAAAATCCAAAGGTAGTATGATTTGAACCATCTTTTTTACTAACTGGACATTGAATACCCCTTCCTGGAACGCGCATGAGCCCCAAACCGCATGACCCCCAGATTAAAAAAGTCCCGGAAAAAGGATCTTCAACCACCAAAATTTATTTACTCATTACTAAATCCCTTCCTCCCACACAGACCCCAAAAACCCATAACCCCAAAAAAAAAATCCGGAAAAAAAAACTTTCAACCCCCCAAATTTTTTTTACTGGACATTACAAAACCGTCCGGGGCCCAAAACACATAGCCCCAAACCTGCATAACCCCAAATTTTAAAAATCCCGGGAAAAAAAGGAGTTTTTAAACCCACCTTTTTTATTTTTAATTGGAATTGACTATACCTGTCCGGGGCCACAGCAGGGCCCCCAAAACCCATACCCCCACTTTAAAAAGTGCCGGAAAAAGGAGCTTTCAACCCCCATTTTATTGAATTTGGAATTGACATACCTTCCTGGCCACAGCATACCCCAAACCGAAAGCCCCCCAAAATTTAAAAAGTCCCGGGAAAAAAGGAGCTTTCAACCCCTTTTTAATTTGACTGGACATTGACTATACTTCCGGGGCCCACACATGAGAAAAAAAACCGCATGACCCCAATTTAAAAAGTGCCGAAAAAGGAGTCTTTCAACCACCATTTTATTAAACAACATTGACTATCCCTGTCCGGGGGCCACAGCAGACCCAAAAAAACCTCCCATGCCCCCCAATTTTAAAAAGTGCCAAAAAAAGGGCTTTCAACCACCATTTTATTTTAACGGGACATTGACTATACTGTCCGGGGCCCAGCATGACCCCCAAACCTGAAAGACCCCCCACATTAAAAAGTCCCGGGAAAAAGAGTCTTTAAACCACATTTTAGTTAAAGACATGACCCCCCTTCCTGGGCCCCAAGCATGACCCAAACCCTGCATGACCCCCAAAATTAAAAATCCCCGGAAAAAAGATCTTTAAAACCCCCATTTTAGTTAACGGACTTTGACTACCCCTGCCCGGGGCCACCATACCCCCCAAACCTGCAGGGCCCCCAATTAAAAAGGCGGAAAAAAAGGGGTTCCTTTAAACCAAAATTTTTATTATCGGGACATTGACTATCCCGTCCGGGCCACACAAGACCCCCAAAAACCTGCATGACCCCAATTTTAAAAAGTGGAAAAAAGGATTTTTCAACCACCATTTTATTTTCACATTTTTAAAAAACCCCCCCCCTTTTTTCCCCCCCCCCTATACCCCCCCCCTGTCCGGGGCCACAGCAGACCCCAAACCTCATGACCCCCACATTTAAAAATCCCGGAAAAAGGGAGTCTTTCAACCACCATTTATTTCACGGACTTGACTAACCCTGCCGGGCCACAGCATGGCCCAAACCTGCATGACCCCAGATTAAAAAGTGCGGAAAAAGGAGTCTTTAAAACCCCATTTTAGTTTCAACGGACATAACTACCCTGTCCTGGGCCACAGCATGACCCTAACCTGCATTACCCCCAAAAAAAAAGTCCCCGGAAAAAGGATTTTTCAACCACCATTTTAGTTAACTGGACATTGACTATACCTGTCTGGGCCCCGCATGAGCCCCAAACCGCAGACCCCCAGTAAAAAGTCCCGGGAAAAAAGGAGTCTTTCAACCACCTTTTTTAGTTTAACGGGACAAGACTCCCTGTCCTGGCCACACATGACCCCCAAACCTGCATACCCCAAAATTAAAAAAATCCCGGAAAAAGGAGTCTTTTTAAACCACCATTTTAGTTGAACTGACTTTGACTAACCTGTCCTGGCCACAGCATGACCCAAAAACCTGCATGCCCCGTTTAAAAAGTCCCGGAAAAAAAGGAGTTTTTTCACCACCTTTTTAGTTTCACGGGAACTATACTGCCCTGTCCGGGGTACCCTTTTCCCCCGTTAGTGCGGACCAATTGACTTCCCCTTGGAAATACTGGTGGTTAATGCCCTTTTTACCCCCGGTGCCCTTTTCGGGCATTCTTTTTTCTCTTCAAACTAAACGGCTGAGGAAATTGCTCGTACTTTTTCCTGTCCTGCCCATACCCATATCCTCTAATAACCACATCGGGGTAAAAGTTTTCCCCTTACCCCCCTTTGGACAATTCAAGGAATTTTTTTTACCAGCTTTTTTTTACATGCAAGTTTTTTAGTAGTTTTAATTCTAGAAAACACATTTTTAAAATAGGAAAGGAATCCCCCCCCATGTCTTTTTTTCTCTTTTTTTAATTGTATTAAAAAGGGTTTCTCAAACAGGGATTTTTAGCTATTTAAAAAAACTTTCAAAAACAAGTCATTTTCAATATGTGTCCATTAACAGGTTCTACCATTCCTGTTTCTGACAGCACCATCACCCTTGAACCACCTTGACAATGTGAAAACAATATCTGTTAGAAACAAAATTTTTTTAAAAAAGGGCCTGTAGTATACTGCTTCACAGCAAAAGACCCCCAAAAATTTAAACAGACCCTTGACCACTTTGGACAATTGTAAAACAAATGTCTGTTAGAAGCAACATTTTTATATAATGGACCTGTATATTTCTGCTTTCAAAGCAGCAGACCCAAAAAAAAAATAAAAATCTTCTCAGCCACGTTTTAAAATTTTAGGGGGGAAATGCCACTTAGAACCACATTTCTGTTCCAAAGGGCCCGATTTTTGCTGTATCTCACAGCAACATGACCCCAAAAAAATTTTAAATATGACTTCTCACCACTATTAAAAATGTGAGGGGGGAAAAGGCACTTAAAAACCACATTTTGTTCCAAAGGACCTGATTATTGCTGTACTCACGCTACAACCCCAAAAAATTTTAAAAAATGACCTCTCGCCATATTAAAAATTGTGAGGAGAAAAGGCACTTTTAAAACCCCATTTCGTTCAAAAGGCCATAATTAAGCTGTACCACAGCAACATGACCTCAAAACCATTGACAATGCGAAACTTCTAAAGAAAAAGTGAGTAAATGGAATAGGGGTTTGCATGAAACCTTGCTTTTTTTAAAGTCTCCTCACAGCAAAACCAGAAAAATGAAAGTTGGGAAAAAAGAATAAAAATTGCGAAAAATATCAAAATTTTTAAAAAAAAAGTTTTCGTTTGAAGAGGAATTTGAAGTAGACCGGGGAACTAATCCGGACCCGGGAATTGGGGCCACAACATCATCGAATCCATGCCTGATTCACTTTGGAAAAGTCAAACGACCACATTATCTGGGAAAGCTGGATGCGTTTATCTGTAATACTCCCCAGGGTTGCAAAAGGCCGCCAGAATGACCTGGGTGCTGGGGAGGGCAACCCTCTATGGGGTGGGCGGTGAGCTCGGGCCATTCGTCCAATTTGATACCCAGAAGCTATTGGGTCCCAACCACATACAAAAACATCGGTGTTGAGACGCAATATCGTGCACCATGATCTTAAAACTGGGCCGTGTTGGATGTTTGCCCTGCATTTCATGCGTTGGGGAGGGGGTAAATAAAGATTTCCAGAGGCACCCTAAGGCTTTTGCCACCTTGCCTGTGCTGCTGCCGCTTAAAAGGGTACTTTTGGGACTCTACGCGTCACGTCCGATGTTTTTTCCCCGTGACATTTTTAAAACGTAAAAGCAGACGCAAAGGTGTCTCCCAGTTAATCAACACAAGGGGCTCCATTTCCTGCTTTTACTCTCTATTTGGGTGGGTGGAAGGAAAATGCTGAGTTTTGTTTTGTACCGGGGGTCCAGGAGGGGGGGCCCCCCAGTAACTGTTGTTCATTTTGATGGCCTTAAAAACGAGGGTCAAGTTTTGGAAAGGGAAAAGGGGATCCAAGCACTCATGGGAATGGGCCTTACCCCAAGCCCCTGGGGCGGGGGCACTCAAACGTCTTTCCCCATTTCCTCCCCGCCTCAAATTTGCGCCAACCACTTTCCAACGCAGGGACGTCGGAATCGGTGTCTAGGGAAAACCTCCCCTCCTCCTCCTTTGCTGCCTAGGGACGCTTTAACACAGCCTGACTTGCCTGAGGGTGATGCACCCGAGAGCTAATGCGCCGCCTTGCACACCCCGGACCCCGAACCAGCCAATGAAGACCGAGAAATTGGAAACGTCGGGCCCCTTTTGGGGTTTTATGGGAGAAAGGCTCCGTGTCCATTGGTCCGTCTCCTCCTCCCCTTCTGGCGGGACCTGTTTTTTTTGATGTCAAACGATCGTTCCAGAACTAAGATCACCACAAAGCCATGCTGACAAGGGCATTGTCCGCACTGACCATTTTTTGATTCTCAAAACGGCAAGGGTGTGCAGAGCTCTTCACCTCCACCACTCTCGGGGCTAAAACCCCCAGGTCCGCACCGCTGCTTGTCAGGGCCCGGGCACTTTGTACTCGTAATGGCATTGCGTTGCTGCCACAACGCTGGGCATTTGGGGGGGTGGAATTCCAGCGTGTTGCCACTCAACAATGAAAGGTTTTACGGGGGGGCCGAGCTACGCTGCAACCCCCAGCCAGGAGGACGAAGCAGGGTGCAACGGCGAATGCGAACTTAAACTTCGAGCCTCCGCAGCAGGCAGTCCCGACCCCGGGGAGCCTTTAAAAAAATTCTGGACACAATGTTCATGACATGTGCCCGGCAAGGGTTGGGGCTCCAGCCTACCACTTAAGGGGGGGCCACAATTTCACCCGTTTTCGCACACCACCTTGCCTGGCACAAGTTCTTTTTCACCCGCTAGCCTCGGCCCTCGTTGCTTAGAGCCGTCCACAGCTCCTGACCTGTGTGGGGACGGTCTCCAAGACAGATTAATTCAACACGGCCTGGTTTCTCTGGGCACGTGATGCCACCAGAGGACCTTGGGGGAAAGAACCCTGCACCATCCCTGCGGTTTTGAAGAGCGTGCGCCGAGCCTGAGAGCCACCGTCACCCCCAGAGACATCCACCAGCTCACCCAGTGAGCTGTCACAGAGATATAGCGGCCTTGGCCGTGCTTACTAGTCCATGTGTCGGTGGTCAGATGGACTTTTCCGGCCACAGATGCAGACAACGCGCTTGAAATTTTAGATGACACGTGGCTGGCCAGGGCAGGGACGGCTTTTCTGGCAAAGAAAATGCCTGCTCGGCATCTGGTATTGGGGGCAGGCACGGGCCATGACGTGGCAGAACCCATCTGTGTCCACCAGAACGGAAAGGCAACATTTCCAAGGCCAAAAGCCTGGCAATGCCGACATTCAGGCTTTTGGCTTTGGGATGGTTTGGGTTAAAGTGTTTCTTCTGCTCCCAAACCTGGAAGACAGAAGGCTGGCTGCTAGACTGGCCGCTGAACGGCATGCAGGTCGTCAAACTGGCGAGGAGAAGGGGTAGGTTGGGTCCTCTGGTGGTGCTGGTGGTACTCGGGCGACGGTGGAGGATGAAGCGGAGGCTGATCCCTGATCATGGCTCTGAGAGGCATGGTCAGCTGAGGAACGCTTGGTGGTGGTGGAGGAGGAGAAGGCAGAGACAGAGGGTGTGACAGTGGTTGGAGGCCCGGCATCGGTCTGGCCTTTTTTGGCCATGTGTTGCCTCCATTTCAACTCATGCATTCGCTGCATGTGACTAGACATGTTGGTAGTGGTTAACAACCTAAGGTTCTTACCTCTACTTATGCGTTTACGGCAAAGGAGGAATATGACATCGCTGGGTGAATCAGAGACTTGCTCAAAGAAGGCCCAGGCTTGAGAGGTCCTGGACCTTTTTGACTGCGATAAGCGAGGAGCGGGGTTTGCGCTGACCATGGCTGGTGGAAACATATCAGCGGACTTCTGCGACCGCCCTCTCCCTTTTTGAGGCGGGACCCGTACTGACACTACCCCATCGTCTTCCTCGTCCAGTGATGAAGCGCTCGCAAGCAAATTCTGCTGAAAAGACCACGTTGGATCTGCAATGTCGTCATCATCATCATCATCAACACAGGTGACTTCGTCGTCCTGACATTCTGCATCCAGGAGCTGCGGGCTACAAGCAAGAGGGACTGCAAGGCGTTGCCGACCGCCCGGGATTTTTGCCGATTGACCGGCTTCCTTCTCCTCCTCTAATGGCATCAGTAACTGGGCATCAGAGCAGAGAAAATCATCATCTTTGGCCTCTTGATCTTTTGACATGCCTTCTGACCCCAACCGATTTTGTCATCAAAGAGGTCTTCAGAAAATGGATTATCCACAGTGGTGGGTACACGAGTTTACATTTGGGCTGCTTCATGTTGGACGGATGCTGATGATGCTGATGACGACATTTGTGGCCGTGACTGGGAGGACGAGGAGGTAAGACTGCTGGATGCAGGTTGCATTAACCACTGAAGGACAGATTGGCGACGTTGTTCGTTACTGAGATTCACAGGGCCCTGACCCAGCGATGACAGGCCTGACGGTCCTGCAACTGACGATCCGCTGGCATGCGTGTTGTCACCAGCACTGGAAGGAGCACCGTCTCTCGTACCTCTACCTCGATGTCCACCCCCCTCTCTGCTCGCTTACCACCTGCATTTCGCTCCATGTTCAGAAATATAAAAATTTGAGAAGGTATGGAAGAGTTTTGGGAAGTCTCTTATTAAAAGACGGCAAATCACAGCTATTCTCAAATCCCTCAAATCAAAACAAAATTGCTGTATTCACATTTAACTGCAAAGTAGATCTATCAACAAAGCTGGCCTGCGCCAAAGTGAAAAAACACGTATCTGAAATGTATTTGGATAATAAAAGGTATTTTTGGCACCTTTCAATTCACCTGTGGTGACTACAAAATTGCTGTATTCACAATTAAGTGCAAGGTGCCTCAATGAACAAAGCTGTAGTGCGCCAAAGTCAAAAAACACGTATCTGTAATGTATTCGGATAATAAAAGGTATTTTTTGGCACCTATCAATTCACCTGTGGCGACTACAAAATTGCTGTATTCAAATTTAACTGCAAAGTAGATCTATCAACAAAGCGGGCCTGCTCCAAAGTGAAAAAACAAATATCTTAAATGTATCCGTATAATACAAGGTATTTTTGGCACCTTTCAATTCACCTGTGGTGACTACAAAATTGCTGTATTCACATTTAAGTGCAAGGTGCCTCAATGAGACAAAGCTGTAGGGCGCCAAAGTCAAAAAAACACGTATCTATAATGTATTCGGATAATAAAAGGTATTTTTTGGCACCTATCAATCACCTGTGGTGACTACAAAATTGCAGTATTCACATTTAAGCGCAAGGTGCCTCAATGAACAAAGCTGTAGTGCGCCAAAGTCAAAAAACACGTATCTGAAAATTTATTCGGATAATACAAGGTATTTTGGCACCTATCAACCTGTGCTAACTACAAAATTGCTGGATTCTAATTTAACTGCAAAGTGGATATATCAACAAAGGTGGAATGGGCAAAATTGAAAATGAACACCTATCTGAAATGTATACTAATAATTAAAGTGGAGTTTTTGCACCTAACAAAGAGACCTGCAGTTACTAGAAAAGATGTGTATCCTAATATAAGTTCAGGCTGCCCAATATCCAGGAAATATTTCAATAGAAAACTGGTTAATAATAAAGCTATTGCAGTGCAATGTCTACACTAAGTCTTGGTGAACTTTATCAGTATTCTTTATAGAGCTTGTATGTGTTCGCCCGCCCTCCCCCCCCCCCACCCGCTCCCCCCGTGACTTTACAGCGGTAGATGCTCCTTTAAAATTTTCTACCTAACTACATAAAATCTTCCAATCTCTAATCTAACTAAGTTGTAAGGATCACAGCTAGCCGTAGAGCTTTCTGTGTGAAGAAATAAAATAATTTTGCTGAGCTGGTTGGACACAGGCAGAGCGCACGTCCTACTGCTATGAGACGCTGAGAGACACTGAGGCTGAACAGGAAGGGCTGTTCTATGTAAAACGAGGTCATGTGATTTTTCCAGCCAATCGCAACCATACACATCCCAGTCATGACGTCGCACACACATCTCACCCTGCTCTATTCTGTAAGCTGATTTGCTGGCCGCCAAAATGACAGGAAGCGCCGAAAACGGCGCGATCTTAATAGATGATGCACAGATTTTAACCTAAATTATCGCATGATCTAAAAATTTCGATCAACATAAAAACTGTGCTGATTTCAACTTTGTCGATAATAATCACTCAGCACTAGTCATATCTTTAGTGTTGTCCCATGAAAAGATATAATAAAATTTTTACAAAAATGTGAGGGATATACTCACTGTACATACTGCAGTTCATAGACTTTTTTCACCTACACTTACACTATTTTTGGGTATAACTCATTTCTCAAATTAAAGTTTTTTTCTTCTTGATTCTAATAATCAATTGCCAATATTAAATGCTCGTCTTACCGTTATGCACTTTTCCTCACTTCTAATAATTTATTGTAAATTACATTTTCTTGAACAGAATCTTTACATTTTTTCATACAATAGCTAGTCTCTCCTTGTGTAGGTTTTGCAAGACCTTCAGCCTTCCGAGATAAGCTTAGAGACTGAACTTTTTTCTGTAAACAACATAATCCTAATAAATTGTTATTTCTGTGAATTCTTACAGTTATGGCTTGTTAATTTGTGAAAAGGCTCCCTGGTGGTATTTAGCCAGAAATTTCAGTTAAAAGCCAGTGATTATATGCTTTCAATCAGTACCCTGCCTTCTTCCATTATGCAGTTTTCTAACGTGACTATGTCTTAATTTCTTAAATTTTCTTCTCCCTTCCTCTGCATTTGGGGGAAGACTACTTATTCACCAGTATACGGGATTATATTGATATGAAACATCAATTTTATTTTAAAAAGTTTCTTTGTAAAAAACAAACAAAAATAATATATGTATATATATATATAATTATATATATATATATATATATATATATATATATATATATATATATATATATAACTAACTTTTAACGTTTTATGCTTCCTGAATAGAGGCAGAGATCCAGCAAGTAGTGAGGAAACATGTAAAATTCCCTATGTAAAAAAGAAGAAAAACTATTTTGGTTGTCAAAATGCAAAAATTATGTGTGTTTTAGTGCCTGATTTTCAGAGAAAACAAAATTTCAGTTACATCACTGCAATCAAACTAACCTTAAAAATAAAGTCAATAAGTCATTTATACCACATGACGAATGCTAAAAATAAAACTCAAAAAATAAAGCCCCCAAAATTGAAGAATTTCTGTTTTTTACATCTAATACTCATACTAATACTCAGGCATTTTGAAATCCCTTGCTTAGAAAAAAATGGTAGTGGTCTATTCTGGGGTAATGGCTGTGGAAAGGAGAAAAGGTTATAGTCACCCACCTTCCTTTCTAATGTCCAAACAGCTACAACCCTGTCATTCCCATGGTCTTACCAAAGCTCTATTTAAATCCGTTGTTGATTTCTAGTATCTTATCCTCCCTGCCACCACTGGATACTAGGTGACTCTCTTTTTGCTCATGGACGAGTTTAAAAAAATGTATCAATGCTTATCTATTAATCCTCCCAAAGTATTCTCAACATTTTCCTTATGGAAGTCAGTAAGGTTGTACTTAAAGGGTCATTAGCTCTAGGAAGCTTTAAGGAAGATGTAAGAACATCTCTAGACTAAAGCTCAAAAGGTAAGATAACAAATTTGTAATCCAATGCTGAAAATTTCCCCAGTGACGCCTCAATGTGTGCTTCTTTCACTAGAGCCTGGATGAAACTAGTGTCTTACTGAGATAGCTGAAATCTGTATCCATTGGTCCCATTAATATTACTATATATTTTCAAAGTTTCAAAGTAACAGTTTCAAACCCTAAAGATGGCACAATGACTCATTGCATCCTTTCCCCTTGGCACTCTGGACTGTTTATTGCTATTTCTAACCTAGTTTGCTTATTAGAAAAATTCCACCCTCACCTAGATTACAGTAGTTTGCAGTTTCATTGGATGTTTATTCCATTTTAGTTTGCGTCTGTATTTTACAAAGTCCTACCCATCTCTTGCTTCTCATGTTATTGATGAATTGTCCATAGTTGGAATTTGGCCCTTTAAAAGTAACACTTGTTTTGTCCCAAATGGCTAAAGGACAAGTATTACAATTTTAAAAAATATTTACTGCCATCTTTCTCCCTCACATCATTCCATTTTTAATGCTTTGAAATTCAGGTACTTTGCCCAATTCTAAGACAGTACTAGCAGCTATCTTAATGGTCAAAAAGCCTGGAAATGACAACACTTAATGGGCCATTTATAAGACCATATCTCATATCAATATTGATAATAAACTTCCAAAATATTGTTTACTCATTTTAACTGGTAACTGGGACTTGGAATCATTGATTGACAAAGACCAGGTATGTGCCAGGAGAGCATCAGACACCTTTGTCAATTAATTCCCTGCGGCAATGTCCAACAAATACTGGCCACACTCATGTACCTTGACGCGCACAAGGCCTTTGATAGTATAGACAGGGGACACTATAGTGCTCTTGGAACAATGGCCCAGATATATGAAAACTAACTTTAAGACTGTTTTTGTCGCCCATAGAAACCAATCAGAGCTCAGTTTTCATTTCATATAGTGCACTGTAAAAATAAAAGCTGAGCTCTGATTGGTTGCTATGGGCAATCAAGACTTGCAGCTAGACAGTTTTCATGCATATGGCCCAATGTCTACGCAAGGTGGATCCCTCTGGAGAAAAGAGTCTGTTGATTCCAAAGATAGGGTTTCTGAGTGAGATGTAATCTGGGCACAGGCAGAGGTCCATTGTTAGAACTCCCTCCAAAGCAGAGTATTCAGCTTTAAGGTAATGTTCTCATTTTAACTCTCACTCTATCTAGGATATAACAATGCATTTTATATGAAAAGTTTGGTTTAGAGACAAAATTACCTAATTACATTGACCTGATTACAGATGAAAGGGCCCTTCTCTGTAATCGGATAATTCAGCTAATTATATTGCTTTTACTTTTGTTCATAATAACTCTAATAGCAACCTGCTTCTGCCAGAGAGTTTACTATGTGCAACTCACGACTACACAGCAAGGCTCACACTAGATTTCTACCTTTAACATGGCTGTAAATTATTACTATCCACCGTAGTTAGATATTCTCGATATCCCACAGTAACAGAGCTGAAACAACATCTCACATAACTAGTCACAGTAATATATATTCATGTTCGGTAAATTCAGTTTAAAGAATACAGTCTTACAGCATCAGCACCTTTTACTGTGAAATGTTAAAGTGTCATGAAGATTTCCCATAATCAAATAAGCAAAAGACATTAGATACCCAGAAAGTGATGATGCAACGAATTGAAGATGAGAGCGGGACTGTGGACATGACCTAAAATGGTTATTACAACCCACTCAGAATACTATGTAAGCACAATATTTGTAAGTAAGAAATGTTCCAATTTGTAAATTGAGCATGAACAGTATTACCAAATTATAATAACTTTACTCAAGCACAACTTTTTTTTTTTTTTTTTTCATATTCAAAGAAGTAATTTTATTAATAAATGCAATAAGCAGTACAAGAGAAAATAGAAATAATGCAACAGTCCTTTCTGTAATTCACATACAACTTTTTTTTTTTTTAGGAATTTAACCACTTACTGATGATGATATGGAATTTGGTTGCGGAAGATCAAGTTGCTAAAACAACTGGTGATGGGTGTTACAAATTTCCTTTTCAAGTTTGATTCATATAAATGTCTCACTATGTAATACATGGCCATGCCAAGCACCCAGAACAGGAAACACTTTTTCTATCAGCAATCTGCCTCTGGTCCCTTTTACATCCACCTTCAGTGGCATAACTACAGGGTTAGCAGCAGTCGCAATTGTGACTGGGCCCCTGAGCCAGAGGGGCCGACGAGCCCCCTCACCACACAGCTGGGATCGCTGGGTCACACAGACCCAGCGATCGTAGCTTCAACAAGCAGTAGCAGCCCAATTAGATCCTTTTATGTCTGGAGGATGCTGTCTTGAAAGGCAGAGGAAGTGGGCGGTCCATCTCCTAGAGTGTTCCGGGCGGAACAGCAGTACAGTCACAGAGCAGCCACAGCACTGCTCCAACTCTCACCTGCTGTGTGCTGCCTTCAGCTTCCTGCCTGGACAGTGATTCTGCAGGCTCAGGGCACAGTGAGTAAACCTAATTATACTCACCAACAAAAGCACTTGTACTTCTACAGCAGCTGGTGTGGAACTACAAGTATCAGAATACTACACTAGATAGCCTTCAAAGCTTAGAGCATGTGTAGTTTAGTATTCTGATACTTGTAGTTCCACAGCAGCTGCTGTAGAAGTACAAGTCCCAATCCAATATCAGCAGCACACTACTAGCACTAAAAACTATCAAAAAAAAACATAGGCATTTTTGGAAAAGCATTTCTGCTACTTAGAATACAAGAAAAATGTTTGAGGTTCCTAGTTCACATATTTGATCAAAACTGCTTAAGCCAACCTGGCAATCAGCAAGACGACCTCAGTACAGGTGGGAACCAACACTAACGTTACCTCTATTTAGGGCCTGTTCAGACCTCCATACTTCAGGGAGAGAAGACTCCTGCTACAGGTTACTCTGCATTGATTTAAAAACCTGTGAAGGTGGGTGGAGTGCAAAAAACCAAACAGGGGGCAGTCACTCCCCATACAAACAGTCTAGAAAACAATATTTGGTCTGCACATCCCCAAAAAACTTTTTTGAAAAAAATTAGCATAGGTGCACACTGGTGTGGCAGTAATATACAAACATAATCCAATATCAGCAGCACACTACTAGCACTAAAAAACTATCAAAAAAGACATAGGAATTTTTGGAAAAGCATTTATGCTACTTATAACACATGAAAATTTTTTACCAAGAGAGGTATCAATAGAGTAGGTTCCCACCTGTATTGAGGTTGTCTTGCTGATTGGTGGGCGGGCTTAAGCTGTTTTGATCAAAAATGTGAACTAGGAACCTCAAAAAATTTTTCGGGCTGGCGTCTTTTCAGCCCGACATCTAGTGCAGCCCCGATCGCTATATTTTTAAATCTCCCAGACACCAATATCAGACACATTACAGAGCTCCCGCGGCATTTTGTAATGTGCCTGATTTTGGGTGGCGTGTGGGAGGCGGGACGCACTAGAACTGTATAAAGCTATAGATTTATAGCTTCAGTACGGCAAATCTAAGTGCATTACTTCTGGAACAGGTAAATCACTTTAAAAGTGGTTTACCTGAGCTAGAAGTGTCATCTTAGCACTAGAATGCACCTGATTTATGACCGGCAGTAGACTGGGTTCATAAATTCAGGCGGATTCTATGCTATTCTAATGAGCTTAAAATTGGCTTCTAAGTGCCATAAATCATACACGTCACCCATACTGTATATACAGGCGGTTCCCGGGTTACAAACAGGATAGGGACTGTAGGTTTGTTCTTAAGTTGAATTTGTATGTAAGTCGGAACAGGTACATTTATTAAATTTAACTCCAGCAAAATTTTTTTTTTTTTTTTTGGATAGTGCAGGGAACAGTTTTTACATTTGTTTTGCTATTTGTGCCCCTGTTTAGAAGATTTCACCTCAATTTCTGTATCTCATGTGCTGCTATGGCATGCTGGCACTTGGTTTATGGGGCATGATGTTAGCACACCCAGTCATGCCCCAAAAGTCTCTTTTTGTAACTAGGGGAGGGATGTAAGTCAGAAAGATGCAAGTCGGGGACATGCCTGTTATATATATATATATATATATATATAATATATATATATATATATATATATATATATATATATAAAAATGCGCTAGTCTGACTGAAGCAGATGAGTCGCTAACGGCTGTAAAGAAAAAGAGCGCAGATCGGGTTCCACATATAACAGCACCGTTGTATAGATAAGGAAAGTCGGGTGCTCACCTTTTGGTGCTGTACAAAGAATACGGTACAGCTCGTATAATCGCGTGGATCTCACAATAAGGAGATGGAAAAAGCAGCTCCCGTCCCGGTTCCCGCCTCCGGTTCCACGAGGACGCCGAGGAATGCAATATACAGAATTACAGTGCTTTGCAAACCCTGGATGGGTGTTTGTAAGCTAACTATAATAAAGGGAACTCTACTGGGTCTAGAGCGCTTGCTATGATTGAGCACAATGAGGCTAAAATTTAAATATTAGATATATTTTAATTCTATAGTAGCACATAACGCGTTTCGCGGGTCTCAGCCGACTTCTTCAGATATGCAAAGAAAGATACAAGATGGCAACAA
Source organism: Phyllomedusa bahiana (assembly GCA_025379985.1). Lineage (NCBI taxonomy): Eukaryota > Metazoa > Chordata > Amphibia > Anura > Hylidae > Phyllomedusa > Phyllomedusa bahiana. The sequence goes on along the minus strand of JAODAL010004261.1, from coordinate 32,062 downwards.
TTTATACTCTTGGTATGAAAACGAGGCTGCGTAGTAAACAAATGGGGTTCATTCATGAAAAACAGAACTAAATCAAGGAGCACATGTTACACAAACCTATAGAGAATAATTACAAATATATAACATATATATAACAATTTCGTTAAAACTAATTAAAACAGCGTTATATGATATAAAAACTTATACATAGAGAAAAAGATATATATATCTTAAAAATAACCCAATTTTTATAAAAAATAATAATAAATAAAAAAAAAAAAAAAATGAAAAATAAAAAATGTTTAATATAAAAATAAAAAAATAATAATATAAAAGTTAAATTGAAATATAAAAAAATATTAAAAATGTAAAGTATATATAAAATATGCATATGATAAAAACATGAAGTAATTACTTATCTGAATTCATTTATAAATATATCTAAAGATAATTAAATAATAGCATCTTGTACCTCATTCAAACCATGGGGTTATAGCGTATTCAATTTGTACATCCAGTACACCTCCTTCTTGCTTAACATTATGGCCCTATCAGTACGATCCTCTGGGATGCGATCTATCGGTTGTATAGAAAAATTAAGATCCCTGTATTACTGGAAAACTCCATAAAGATGGCCGAGGTAAGCTATAAAGAAGTTTGCCTTAGTCTGGTTGTAGCATACCTGTGGATATTTAGTATGAGGGATAAAAGCTGTATGTGCCGAGGTCTTTCCCACACTAATGTATCGTTTGCAGCTGACGTAATCAAATAACAACCATAGTTCTCCTTATTACATGATAAATTCTCCTTATTTTTAAAAACCTCCTTTGTCGCTGAAGATGTATAATGTATTACTGACGGTTGACTATTTCGTTTGCAACTCTTACATCTAGGGTGCAGCCAGGGAGTAAGTGCAGTAGTGCATTTAACAACAGTATTATTTTCCTTTCTTTTTACACTAACTCCACTCTCAGTGTGTTGTTTAAGATTAGATGCGAGCCATATGTTCTTTAATGTTTTTTGATTTTCTGTAAATAAATTAGGGGACGTGTTGGGATGAACACCTTGAGACCATGGGTATCGGAGCAGAATATTCCCTGGAATATATAGGACTATTCATGTATCTCTTTTAAAATTGGCCTGTTTTGAGTAGTGATGAGCATATATTAAAATCCTTATCATTCTTAATTTTTTTATCTAGATTTTAAATATTCTTATTGGTGTAAGGTAGCTGCGTTATTACTGAGTGCCTTTCAAAAGTTCCCCCCAGGGTATTTTTTTTTGTTTAAATTTGTTGGTATAACAATTTCCAGCTTGACTCATTTAAAAAGTTTCCTCCTCGAGGACATTTTTTTAATCTTCGGTATTGTACCCGAAGGGAATATTTTATATCCAACTTCTTTTGATGGTTTAATTGAATAATAATAGTTATTGAACTCAGTTTCTTAAAAAATGTTTTGGACGCCACTCTTTGCCAGTTGTTAATATATAAATGCAAATCTAAAAAAAAAACGAATTTATGCGGTCAATGAGCGGGTTATGAACGTGAATTTTTTATACCCCTAGGATTCTCCTATTACAAAAATCTTACAAAATTGTTCTTATAAGTATCAAGAGTACCCTCCCAAATGAAATAAAAAAGGAACTTACGTTAAAAGTTTATAATAAATAATGTTTTTTTAAAAAGGATTATCAATGTTCTTTAAATCTGATGGGTTTATTGGTAAATAAGAGAAAGAATAATTGTCTATCACTGGCTAGAGAGGTAGAGACAAATCTGTTAAGCCCTTTCAGGGCTCCGATCCTATCCAGGGAGATCTATTTTCAATTTTAGAAACTATAGAATTGGTCAACAAATTTATAAAGAACTTCGAATTAGATGTAATTAATAAAAAATTACATAAATTAATGAGGGATAGATTTGACAAATCAAATCCACAACCCCACAGTAGGAGACATCACAGATTGAATCCCGGTGATGGATCTGATTGACCACTGGATAAAACACAGGAACATGTAGCAACCACCGCTACTGTGGACCCAGTAGTTAGACCAAAACAGTATAGCGAAGCAGTTAGAGGGAATCCCCATAGAAGGGAAAATAATACATCTAGACCCCGTTTAAATAGTAAGGGTTTTTATCAAGGGAATAATTACAATAACAAGAGAAGACCCTCAAATGACAAATCCAGTCCACGATTATTTTTTAATTCTAATTTTAAAAACCTCAATTTTAAATATAAAAAAGATTTTAACAAAGTACCAAAAACATTATAGATGTGGAAAACCGGTGCCTAATTTTGAATTTCCAACTTCGCCAGAGAAAAGAATCAATCGTCTGCTCTCAATGCAAACGTGAAGAAGATCGTATAATCCTGGAAGCCTCTAATGGAATAGACTTACTAACATGATACCTTGAGGAATTCATCTTGGATTTACACCCCACTTGATCCACACTCCTACGTACTCTATTACAGCCCATCTAGTTCACTCTCTACTGACACTACTTCCACCCAAATTCACCCTTTGGTAATATCAATTATATCGAACTGACACCAATATTTCCTCCCACAGAAATACCTAACCCCTTTCTTTCACCATCCCAGTCAAAGTCCACATCGACATTATTAGATCCGCACTAGAGATATGGAACCTATTCCCCTTGGATCACTTCCTAAGATCAAAACTCGTAGTATTCACTTCACTGCACTCCCCTACCCGACTATTTTTTAGGGGTAACCCATGTTAAACGTACAACAAATCAAGTAGAGGAAAGTCTCAAACAAACATGTTATTCTAAATGCCACTCGCCAAACCTTCTCTTGTCTAGGACAGAAAACTAAAATTACAATCTCAGACAGGAGCCAGAGGAAGGCAGGGAGTCGAAAAGGCTACATAATTGATACAATCTATTGACTGCGGGAAAACAAATTAAAAAGACAATTATCTAAAAAAATCCGGAGACACAAAAGAAAAAATATAACATATTATTAAATATAATTCATCGGTCTATTGAGGAAGCCTATTTTACGTAAGGTTCTCGGCCTCTCAGTCCCGAAAACACTAGCGTGATTTTGTCAGTCTTGCCAGGCCTCAAAACTAATCGAAAACTCACTCTTAAAGGTTTTTTAATAAAAGGAAAATATTAATAATAAATAGCCATTATCCCATCAGAGGGTAATCTATCTGAAGAATTACCGACCCCATGGCGATTTGGGTTAGAGGTTAAACCGGCGGTATACTAAATTCTATATCCCTAACGAACAGGCGTGTTAAACCCACATTCCCTGTTGTTTTTGAATTTTTTGTGATGGAAGATTTAAGAAAAATAAAGAAAAAGTTACCTACTAATCCTAATCTTACTCAGAAAGAGAATGCTGTACTAAAATAATTATCTAATAACAGGGACATTGTGATACGTAATGCGGACAAAGGCGGAGCAGTGGTCATTCAGGACTATGAAATATACAATAAGGAAGCTTTGAGGATTCTTGAAGATGAATTCTACTATAAAAAAGTTTTACCTGTAGTTCACGATAATTTGAAAACTACATATGAAGATTTCATTAAACAAAATTGTGAAAACAATATTATTACTAAAGAAGAAAGGAATTTTTTGATTATTCAAAATCCATCCATTCCTTTCTTTTACCACCTCCCCAAAGTCCACAAAGATGTGAATAATCCCCCAGGACGTCCTATAATTTCTGGGGTTAATTCAACACTTTCCAACCTTCCCCATTTTATTGATATACAACTTCAACCCATGGTTGAGTGTCTGCCCAGTTTTCTTAAAGATTCCGACACCGTTTTGAGGGATCTAATTGGCATGGAATGGAACGAAAGATTAATTTTTGCTTCTCTAGATGTAACAGCACTTTACTCCAATATAAGGCACGAGTTGGGTTTAGAAGCAATCTCTAAATTTTTAGATACCGAACCAGTATTTTCCGAAGTTTTTAAAACCTTTCTACTAAAAGGATTAGAACTCATTTTAAAAAATAATTTTTTTAAATATGACTCCGCCCACTATCACCAGCAAGTAGGTACGGTAATGGGGACTAGGGTAGCCCCATCGCTGGCTAACCTTTTTATGGGAGCGTTTGAGGGAATTTTTATACAAAACCCTAATAATCCTTTTTTAAAAAACATTATTTATTATAAACGTTTTATTGATGATCTTTTATTCATTTGGGAGGGTACGCTTGATACTTTTAACAATTTTGTAAGTTTTTTTAAATGAGAATCCTTGGGGTATAAGATTCACTTCTACTGCTCATCCGCATGAATTAGTTTTTTTAGATTTGCATTTATATATTAACAACGGCAAAGTGGCATCCAAAACATTTTTTAAGAAAACTGATTCAAATAACTATTTATTATTCAATTCAAACCATCAAAAAGTTGGATAAAAAATATTCCCTTCGGACAATATCGAAGATTAAAAAAGAATTGCACCGAGGAGGAAACTTTTAATGAGCAAGCTGAAATTTTAACCAACAAATTTAAAAAAGAAAATACCCTGGGGAACTTTTGAAAGGCGCTCGTAATAAAGCTGCTACTCTTACACAAGAAGAATATTAAAATCAGATAAAAAACTTAAGAATGATAAGGATTTTAATATATGCCTCATCACTACTCAAAACAGCCAATTTAAAGAGATACAGAATATCCTATATAAACATATGTGTTTGCTGTAGCCCCTGTGATGTCTTTCACATTGGCTGATGTGGCAGGCACACTGGGACTACACTCCACAGCAGCAAGTAATCCAAGATGGAGCCACCTTCTGGGACTACACCCAAGGTTTGGACATTCCTGAGCTAAAGGTAGTATATCCCAGCTAGGCCCATGTGATGCTTCCTTATCTTTCTAACACAAAAGAGAATAAAAACCTGCTATTTTGAGAATAAAGACAGAAAGTCTATTCAGACCAACTTGGGTGTTTGGTGTGAACTGTTTTTCGGTGCACTTTACATCCTAGGATAATTTAGAGACCCCACTAGGATGCAGAGCCCCTTTGAGGTTTCATCCATATCACCATCTCTCACAATGACCCTGTCAATCCACCATCCCTGCCTGTGACATTCATTCTACATGCTTTCATGAGTTCCTGTTCTTAAAAATACGATAGGTAAATGACAACCTTTGTTTAAATTTTGAAAGAATTATGTTAATAAGCAGATTTCATTTCTATGCATATTTTCCATATTTGTGTATTTGTGAAAGTATTTGTGTATGCGATCAACACCCTATATTAAGGTATGCATTATTATTGGGCAGCTTGTTTTCCTTAGAAAAAATGGGCCAAAAAGGGATTTAACGGACTCTGAAAAGTCAAGAATTCTAAAAAAAATCTTTCAGATTAATGCAGAAATTTTTACATTGCTAAGATATTGGCAGAACCATCAAAACATTTTGTTGCCAATAGTCATCAGGATCATAAGAAATGTGTTGAGAAAAACAGATTAAAATTAGCTGCCAAAGATTTGAGACAAATCAAAGGTAAAGCGACCAGAAGTCCATTCTCCTCCAGTGCTGTCATATTCCAGAGCTGCAACCTCCCTAGAGTGCCAAGATGTACAAGGTTTTCAATGCTCAGATACATGATCAAGGTAAGGAAGGGTGAAACCCCAAGAACCCTGAGTAAGATACATAAGTTGGAACGTAAAGACTGGGTCAAGAAATATCTGAGATTTTTCAAAGGTTTTACAGACTGTTGAGATGAAAGGGACTCTTTACTAGTGTTGAGCGATTACGTTGGCCATCGACATCAATCGATGGTCGATAGTCGACCATCATCGACAAGATATTCGATGGTCGATGGTAGATTATGATCGATGACCATTAAAGTCTATGGGAGAGCAACAACACCTTCATTCTTACACCCAAACAGGGCTGGAGAAGCTGGAATTAACATCCACAACAGTCAAATGGATATGTGCTGCATCTTAGGCAACACACTTAGGTTATAAAAGCCACAGAAAAAAATCACAGACCCATTCACTATCCCTGTCTTGCACCACAGCATGACCCTAAACCTGCATGACCACAAATTAAAAAGTGCCAGAAGGCAGTATGATTTGAACCATCATTTTACTTGAACTGGACATTGAATATCCCTGTCCTGGAATGCAGCATGAGCCCCAAACCTGCATGACCCCCAGATTTAAAAAGTGCCGGGAAAAGGAGTCTTTCAACCACCATTTTAGTTTCACTGTACATTGACTATACCTGTCCTGGGCCACAGCATGAGCCCCAAACCTGCATGACCCCAGATTAAAAAGTGCCGGAAAAGGAGTCTTTCAACCACCATTTTAGTTTCACTGGACATATACTGTCCCTGTCCTGGGTAGCGCTTGCCCCTCCGTATGAGTGCGGACCAATTGAGCTTCACTTGGAAATACTGGTGGTTAACGCTCCTATTCCACCCAGGTGCCCTTTTTCTTGGCATTCTTTTTCTCATTTTACTCAACGTGCTGGAGGAAATTGTCTCTGTACTTTGATCTCTGTCCGTGCTCCATACTCCATGTCCTCTGAATAACCTACATCTGCTCAAGTTTTCCTGTCCCTCACTTGTACAATTCAGAGGAATTTATTTAACAGCTATTTTGTACATTCAAGTTTTTTAGTACTTTAATTCTAGAAAACACATTTTAAAATAGGATGGAATCCCACCATGTCTTTGTTTCTCTTTTTTAATTGTTTTAAATATGGGTTGTCTCAATACAGGGATTGATAGCTATGTTAAAGATCTTGCAAAAACAAGTTATTTTGCAATATGTGTCCATTAACAGTGTCCTACCTATTCCTGTTTTCTGACAGCACCATCACCCTTGAGCCACTCTTGACAATTGTGAAGAACAAATTGTCTGTTAGAAACAACATTTTTTTACAATAGGACCTGTAGTCTAGCTGCATGTCACAGCAAAAATGCCCCCAAAATTCAAAGCATGACCCTTGAGCCACTTTGGACAATTGTGAAGAACAAATGTCTGTTAGTAAACAACATTTTTTTTATAATAGGACCTGTAGTATAGCTGCATGTCACAGCAAAATGACCAAAAGTGAAAAAAACAAGTATCTGAAATGTTTTCGGATAATAAAAGGTATTTTTGGCACCTGTGGTGACTACAAAATTGCTGTATTCACATTTAAGTGCAAGTTGCCCCAATGAACAAAGCTGTATTTCGCCAAGTGAAAAAAAAAGTAACTTTAATGTATTTGGATAATAAAAGGTATTTTTTGGCACCTTTCAATTCACCTGTGGTGACTACAAAATTGCTGTATTCACATTTAAGTGCAAGGTGCCTCAATGAACAGAGCTGGAGTGCGCAAAAGTGAAAACACACGTATCCGTAATGTATTCGGATAATAAAAGATATTTTTGGCACCTATCAACCTGTGCTGACTACAAAATTGCTGGATTCTAATTTAACTGCAAGGTGGCTATATCAACAAAGCTGGAATGGGCAAAATTGAAAAAGAACACCTATCTGAAATGTATACTGATAATAAAAGTGGAGTTTTGCACCTAACAAAGAGACCTGCAGTTACTAGAAAAGATATGTATCCTAATATAAAGTTCAGGCTGCCCAATATCCAGGAAATATTTCAATAGAAAACTGTTAATAATAAAGCTATTGCAGTGCAATGTCTACACTAAGTCTTGGTGAACTTTATCCAGTTTTCTTTATAGAGCTTGTCTGTGTTCGCCCGCGGGTGCCCCCCTCCCGCTCCCCCCGTGACTTTACAGTGGTAGATGCTCCTTTAAAATTCTCTGCCTAATTACATAAAATCTTCCAATCTCTGATCTAACTAAGTTGTAAGGATCACAGCTAACAGTAGAGCTTTCTCTGTGAAGAAATAGAATAATTTCGCTGAGCTGGTTGGACACAGGCAGAGCGCACGTCCTACTGCTATGAGACGCTGAGAGACACTGATCATGAAAAGGAAGGGCTGTTCTATGTAAAAACGAGGTCATGTGATTTTTCCAGCCAATCGCAACCATACACATCCCAGTCATGACGTCGCACACACATCTCACCCTGCTCTATTCTGTAAGCTGATTTGCTGGCCGCCAAAATGACAGGAAGCGCCGAAAATGGCGCGATCTTAATAGATGATGCACAGATTTTGAACTAAATTATCGCATGATCTAAAAATTTCGATCAACATAAAAACTGTGCCGATTTCAACTTTGTCGATAATAATCGCTCAACACTACTCTTTACTATATGGATGCGACTGTAGCAGAATCAGTAATAGGCAAAAAGCTTCGACACCAGATGCCAGCAAGGTGGGGTACTGCTATGGACTGGTAACACGAGTGAGCGGACTCAAAATCAATTTCCAAACACTTTCTTCAAGCAGTGGTGCAGGAAAAAGTCTGCATCTCTCAGGAAAACCATGATTTTTTTTTCTTTTCTTAAAGCATGTTTTATTGATACAGGCATGAGCAGAGCGAACAAGCATAATAACTTGTAGGATAGCATCAATCAAGAACAGGAGTATGCAATGTTAAATAACAAATTACAATAATCAGTGGTATGCAATGCAATGTGTCAATATCTTCAATAGAACATTGGGGAGAATCCAAACATTATTAACGAGAGCAGTACTGTGGAAGGAAACACCAAATAAGATAGAGACTGTCACAGAGAAACGTTAGTATAGTATTTAGAAGACGTCCAGGGTTCCCAAAGCATCAATTTCTTAGCGCACATTTGAGAGGGATCTATAAGACGCAACTCACAAGTACAGTTAAAATTAACTCTGTTGATCACTTCAGATAGTAACGAGGCTCTATGAGATTTCCAAGTGACTGCTAGGGCCGTACGAGCTGCAATCAAAATGTGAAAAAATATTGTACCCAACAAGGGGGGGGGGGACATCCTGCAGGCCAATGTCCAAGACTGCAAGCTCAGGTTTCAGTCTGCAGCAAAAGCCTGTGACTCTAGAGAGTACATTAAATATTGATTTCCAGAAACATTTAATAACGGGACAATCCCACCACATATGGAGCATCATTCCTTGCTGGCCACCTGGTTTCCAGCAGAGGTTTGATGACCCCTGATATATATGGGCCAAATGGGTAGGTGGTAAATACCATCTTAGGTGAATTTTGTGCACTATTTCAACATGATTAAGACATTTGGAGAATTTTAAAGGAGTTGAGTAACCCTAACCCTATCTGCCATTGTGACAAAGTAAATTCTTTAGACACTTCTTTTTCCTATTTAAGCATGGTGAGAAATTTGACATCAGAGTTATTGTTAATGAGCACACGATATATATCAGGGCCATCCCCTTCTGAAAGCCCTTCTTTTGAAAAAGAAAATTGTGGAAGTCAGTAGTGTTCAGGGTGACAATGGGCCAATCAACCAACTGGAGAAGATGCCGGAGCTGCAAGTACTGAAAAAAGAGAGTTCAAAGAAAGGCTACAGATTCATTAATGTTTGTGAAGGACTTCAAGGTGCTGATATGGTAGAGTTGATCGATGGTATTAATGCCATAGTGAGACCAGGTCTTACAAGAGAGGTGGGTAAACCAACAGCTTTGAACTGTTAAAAGAACATGCTGTTTTTGAAGGCACACCCAAGACTTAGGGAGGACATACACTGACCATAGTTTGAATAAGTCCGTAAGGGACCACAGGGGGGATGCTGGTGTTGGTGCCCCAAGAAGGAATGCTCTAAGGTAAGCCCCAACTGGACAAGGTGTAAAAAATGAGCTTTCCAGCTGCGCCCACGAAACAGAGGATAAATTGTGCCATAGCGCAAAGGACTGTTCAAGGAGAATCACAATATTATAAGCCTGGAGATTGGGTACCACTAAACCTCCCTCTTTATAGCTATGGAAAAGCAAGCTTCTTTTTACTCTAGCCTTTTTACCATTCCAAATAAAACTTGAGAATAGACGTTTTAGCCTATGTTAAGTTGGAAGGGGAATCAAATAAGGGATTGGTCTACATACATATATAAACTTAGGTAAAAGGAACATCTTCAAAGTGTTAACTTTGGCTACCCAGGAAAGAGGCAGTTTGATTAATCATTTTATTTTTGAGTCCAAATTTTGGTATAGAGCATCAAAGTTAAGAGAAATGGTAAGAGAAGGTGAGGTAACCACTTTAATGCCTAGGTAATCCACCGACATAGAAGAAAGGGTAAAACCAAATTTCTCCAATGCCAGAGTTTGGTCCTTTGGAATGTTAATGGGAAATAAAGAGGATTTAGACTTATTAAGTTTATAGTAAGAAACTGTAGAAAACGCTTGTTTCGTGTATGAAAGAGGTTGAGGATGGGGGTTAAAGACTAATAACATCATCAGCATATAAATCGATCTTATGGTGTGAAAGATTAGTCAAAATGCCAGAAATAAGAGAGTTACTTCTAATTTTTTTTCAGCTAGGGGTTCAATACATAGTACAAAAATTAGTAGGGAAAGTGGACAGCTCTGTCAGGTGCCATTAGTAAAATTAAAGGGTGAGGAAAGAAAACCCAAAGTTAGCACAGAAGCAGAAGAAGAAGAAGTTAAAGCCATGATAGCTGATAGGATAAGGCCAGAGAATCCAAAGTTCTGTAGAGTGAGTTCTATGTAACGCTTGTTGACCCTATCAAACTCCTTCTCGCCATCTAATGAGATGAAGGCAACATCAGAATCATAAGGACTAGCTATCTGAATAAGATCAAAAAGTCTACGGGTTGCATCCCTATCCTGCCTACCCTGCACAAAACTGGTTTGATCATTAAAGATTAGGAATAGGAGGAATAAGTTTAGGCGGGAGGCTAAGATCTTTGCATAAAGTTTAATGTCATTATTTAATAATGTGATAGGCCTATAATTGGCAGCATTGTCCGTGACTTTACCTGGCTTTAAGATCGTAGTTATGATAGCATGAAGGAGTTTCTTTAGGGGTTTTGAGGTATTTTCAATATTATTGAAAAGGTCTGTCAGGTAAAGAGAAAGAATGTTAGAATAGAAACGGTAATGCTCATTTGTTAGTCGATTAGGACCCTGTGCCTTATTGAGTTTGCTGGATCTTATAGCCAACTGAACCTCAGATATTGTAAAAGGTGCGTTCAATTTGGTCAGCTGTGACACTCCTAGTTTAGGAAGTGCTACAGAGGAAAGAAAGCGGTTGATGTCCTCGTCTGAAGGGGCATGAAAGTTGTCTCCAGACTCAAGATTGTACAGGTTGAAATAAAACCCAGCAAACTGGTCAGAAATGTCAGTTGGATTTCTAATCTTAGTTCCAGAAGCAGAAGTCAAATGGGAAATTCTTGTTCGGGCATTTGAACTTTTATTTGTCTAGCTAATAATTTAGAAGGTCTGTCACCTTGTATATGGTATTACCATTTCATCTTGGAGAGATTCTTCTTGTATTTGTGAAGAAAGAGCATGCATAAATCGTTTTGTAGTTTTGCTAGGTGTTTATTTTCTAAGGAAGGGTTGGATTTGAAATTAGTGTCGGGTAATTGTAGTTTATTCAGTAGGATATTTAGGGTGGATTGGTACATTTGCTCACTAGTTGGATAAAACACCTCGGATGAAGGCCTTGTGAGCACACCACAATGTGGTTGGAGAAGGTACTGAATTTTTGTTAGCAGAAAAATATTCTGAGAGAGAAGTTCTAAAGAGTTTTATATTGTCAGAAGATTTAAGTAAAAAGTTGTTTAACCTCCATAATCGGGGTCAGGAAGAAGATAAGGAGAATTCAAGGGATATGTCAATGGGAGCATGGTCTGACCACCTAATAAGACTGATATGTGAAGAAATAATTTATTCAAAAACAATTTTATCTACTAGGAAGGGGTCAATACGAGAATGAGCAGAGCAAGGGTGAGAGAAGAAAGTGTAATCTTTTCCAGTAGTAAGCAGGTACCTCCGCACATCATGTAGGTCCTCTTCAAACAAGAGATTCTGCAGATCAGCCACCGAACTTTCCCTTGGTCTAGATCTATCTACTTCGTTATTAACCACAGCATTAAAGTCACCACAGATCACAAGTCCACCTCTCCTAACCTCCATCGCTTTCAATATGGTTTTCCTAAAGAAAGAAACCTGCTTGTTGTTTAGTGCATATAAAGTAGTAAGAGTATAAGGTTTCAAGTTTATCTCACACAAAAGGATAATGAAGTGGATCTATAATTGAATGGTTGAGTTGGAAAGCCACAGAGTTTTTAATCAGGATTGCGACACCTGCTCTCTTTTTTGTAGAGTGGGATTGAAAGATGTGAGGAAAGTGTCTGTTGTGTAAGCGGTGTGTGTCAGATAGTAATAGGTGCGTTTCCTGAAGGCAAAATATATCACAACCTAATTTAATAGCATCCTTCCACATAAGAGAATATTTAAAAGGGGAGTTTAACCCCTTCACATTGTGTGAAAGAATTTTTAGGGCCATGGAAAAGGTGCAGAGAAATTAGGTAAGCAGATAATGATATAGTCACCCCAAAAGAGTATCAGTATGGTATAAATCATAACATAGAAAATTGAAGGCCAAACCACTGCTAATAAAATATAAACTGTAATCAGAAACAGAAAGATGAAATGCATTAACTGCAAAAATGTATCTCCTAGGAGAGGGGACAACATCAGGACAGTCCTGCTTAGAACTAAAGGAGAGAAAAAGCACCATAGTAAAAAAGACATCAAAGTAATTTTTCAGGGGACAAACATCCCCATTGAGAAAATTATAAGTAACCAGCAGAAAGGATGAGTGTGATCACAGCTGGGAAGATTTGTCAGACCACAGAGAGGTGACCATTTCTGGGTGCGGCTGTCTCTTCCAAACCGGGCTTGAGTCCAAAGTGGCCAGAAAATTCAAATGACGCTGTCAGGGACACACACACAGACACAGACAAGTGGGCCCTGACTCTGATCCCAGCCCCTGTCCTTGCCTTTTGGGGAACCCGAATCCTTAATAGGCCGGCCCCAACCGGAAGACTGATGGCTGCACTGATAGGTACAACACAGACAGGAAAAACAGACACAGAACAAATAAACGTAGTCGGGCGGTCCAAGTAGGCAACAGTACGGTCAGAGAGGTACAGAGATGTGAGACAAAGAGGATAACCACAGTCCAAGCTAAAGGTCAATACCAGTCAGGCGCAGCAGTACAAAATCACTAGGAGAGAGGATGGTCAGTAGCACAACAGGGTCAGGTAATGTAAAGAACAGCATAAAGGCAAAGCTAGCTACAGGCAGAAGACCTCTATAGCAGGCAAAGATGGAAGTGAAATGAACCTTTAAATAGGGAACCAAAGAAGGCAGAATTGAGGCCATAGGTGGAAAGAAACACAAGACTGGATAGGAACAGAAGGTTGTCCATCAAAAGGAGAAACTCATTAACTCAAAGAGTGCAGGAGGATTCCTGGCGTTGGCCAGGAATCAATCAAGCAAACAGCGAGGAGAACACAGTTCACACTAGTGAATGCAATTCAAAACATCATGTAAAAAACCAGGGCTTCCGTCGCAACGGCCTCGGCTGGCGAGCAGAGCCCAAAGCTGAGGTTCTCAGGCATGATCATGACAGACACAGCCTGGCACTTGCATCTTCTGGGGTGGAGCAGACCACTTCGGAGTCATCTCTATTTATGATCAGCTTCACCGGAAAGCCCCATCTTTTTCTTAGAGAATTAGAGAATCTTCATGTAGGGTTGGAATTCTCTCCTTCGCATCATCGTGGCAGCCGACAAATCTGATTGAAACCTGTCTGGGTATGGAATCTGCACAGCGTAGAGCTCTCAAGAAATCATCTTTAATATGATAAAAATGTATACGGGCTATTGTGTCCCTTGGTACTTGTTGCGGGAGATTGTGTGGTTTGGGATGCGGTGAATTCTATCAATAATTAGATCCTGAGAACTGCAGTTGGGAAGGACTAGGGTTATTAAGTCCGTCAAAAAGCCGTGCAGTTGATCTGGCGGGATGGACTCTGGGATACCTCTGATAAATACATTATTTCACCTCGATCTGTCATGAAGATAAAGAAATATGCTTAACCTCTTCCTCCAAGGCACTGTTAGCGTCGATAAGCGTGTTATGAGAGTTGGCAAAGTCGGCCATTTTTGACTCGATATGTTTGGTTCTGGATGCAATAGTCTGAAAGTCCTGCTCAAGGTCAAATATCATTTGTTTGATGTCAGCATGGAGGTTAGAGGGGAATGAAGTAAATAGGCATTGCATAGAGGCACCTGTTAGAGGTTGAGAGTCAAGATCTTCCTAATGATCACGGTCGACCGATTCTGCTTTAGAAGATATATAATGCGGTGCAGATGGGAATTGTAGGCCCCTTTTGGAACTTGATTGCTTTTGTGAGACGGAATAAAAGAACTCAGGGAGCTCCCATTTCCCTATCCAGAGAAAAGGGCGAGCTGAATGAGACAATGGATAGTTGAAATGGATCACTGGGGAGAAAAGGACCAATTGATGGAGTCCCAAAGAGGCAGCTATATCTGTGCTTAAGCTTCCACGATATAGAAAGCACTCACTGCAAGATGGGCAATGGCAATGGTATTACTGTATATCAGGAAGCAGTGAAGGGAGTTCCTTTGGTGCTTGGCGAGCCGGAATGACTAAGGTGTAGGAGGTGCTGATTGTGGAAAAGGTGTGGTGTGCCAGCAGCACATTTGTGTGCCTCAGTAGGGGCGTTATAGCCCATGTTAGAGAGCTGCTATAAAGTATGGCAATAGTATGGGTTGGTGCTTATGGGGCCAAAATGGCGACTGCTGTAGGTCGAAGTAGTGCACAGTGGGTGTCACTTCTAAGGGCCATCTAGCAATACATGCAGGTGAAATTCCACCTATTTATGAGCTCTGGCACCCCCTGCTTTGCTGGCAGCCGATTCAGTCCTGGGCTGATTAGAACCAAGCGCCTCCATCCTCAATGCTGTCAGGCGCACGGCCGCAACGTAGTCCGTGCAGCTGCGCGATGTCTCCGGTGCCCCAGGTGGTCTACAGATTGCGGCGGGTGGCAGGGCAGTGAAACCACCTCAGGTGAACAGCATCCGTAGGGTTCACTTACAAGGTAGTGGGAAGAGCTGGACTGGCTGGATGACAGGCAGAGCAGGTCGGCAGAGCAGGCGTAAGATGTTGGCGGTTCCCGCCGTTACTCCAGAGGCATGGAAGACTCGCTGCTGTAAGTACCGAACCAGGTTTTGGATCGGGACTCAAGCCACACCAGACTGCAGCTGTCAAGACGGGTGTAAAGGTGGTCCAGAAATGAAGCAGGTTCTGCTGTTGGAGAGGGTCTATTTGGGCCAAGATTGTAGTTCTCACCGGGAGAGGGTCTAATGCATGTCCGGCTACATCTCCTGCTCAGGCCACACCGCCACCATGATTTTTTATGTACTCCATTGTGGGGCTAGCCAGTTAAGTCCTTAAAGATGAAAGAATAATGACATGGCCTCTTTCCTCACCTCACCTGCTTATGAACAGATCAACAATGAAGGAAAACAGTACATTTCTTTGAACAGTTTCTAAGAGGCTATGGTTGCTGCTGCTGTACAAAAGGGTTATCGTCAACAGATTAAGAAGTTGACAGACTCCATGGATGGAAGGTTTATGACTGCTGCTGAAAAGAAGGGTGGCTGTATTGGACACTGATTTTTTTTTAGCATTTATATCCAACTTAGGGAATTTACCTAATGGAACCCTTCACTTGGGTGAAGTAAGAAACACTGGGAACAACTTGTCACAGATTCTGTAGGGTCTACAATGTAGAATTGCAGAGAAAAGTGATGGGATCTTGACACAGAGAGCGCCATCTTCTCTCTTCATCATCTCCCTCATCTGAAGCACAGGCCAGCGGGAGCATGTGGAGCCAGGGGAAGAGCTGGACTGCAGTGTTGCAACCTCAACACTGGGCTGAACTCAACATGACCTATTGTTTCTTTCTGTAGTAGGCTACTCCAGAGAAAGCAGCTGCTCAACAGGGAGTGTTACAACACAGGACAGGCAGATGAAATGTGTCATTGGGTTACTGAGTATGCAGTCAGTAATAAACCAGACCTGCAAAGCAAGTTGGTGAAGCTGGGCCAACTGCTCATGGCTGTTGCAGATTCACAATTTGCTTTGACAGAGCGGAGGACAGAGAAGTAAAAGGGACTCAAGAAATATAGGGATGCCCTGCTTTACAGTGGTGAAGCTTTTATGTGTGACATTGTGTATTGTATCAGTCAAAGAATAAGTGTCAATATTTTTTAGAATCTGGAGGAATCTCTGACAGGAAGAGTTCTGGCACACAGAAGGCCACAGTGGACTAATGAAGAATGGAAGAACATCTTATGAACTGATTAATCAAAATTTTACATGTTTGGTGCATCATGTAGGGTTTTACAAAACATTGTCAAGTAGATGAAAGAATGATACCTTAGTGCCTGACAACAATTGTCATACATGGACAAAGAAGCATGATAGTCTGGTGACTGGCACAAACAGGTCTACCACAGCAATGCAAAACATACTTCTAATTTATTTCAGAACCATGGGGAATATGACAAATGTCACCCCCCAGTTCTGGTAGCTTCACCCAAATTCACTCTCAGTTATTGCAGGATTCAGAACTTTAACTAAACTCCCCCACTGCTCAACACGTCATTGGAGAAGCACTCAATTAAACAAAAGGCAAATTTCCTCAATGTTGATGCAAGGCCTGTCAGCTCCCAATCTAGCAGAGAGTCTGAGTCTCAAATGTTCCTCACTAATTTTGTTAACACCTTTGCCAGGGCTAGGGTAGACATGTGCCTCAAGAATCAAAGCATCAAAAGAGATTTGGCAGACACCCGGTGACAAAATTCCATGAGGATTTATGGAATAACCATGCGTCATAAGCACACCCCAGTTTCATATTTTTAAATATGAAAGCATCCCACACACATAGCTGTCACTCTCTCGTTTATAGGACCAACGGGCAGGAATATACGAGAAGCTGGTACCAGGAAGAGAGTCACACAGTGTTTGGTACCCAGTCAGTGCTTGGACCCACCTGGTTCTGATGGGACCAGGGGCACGATCCTGCGGCATTGCAGTCCGTTTCGTGTCCCAATCTAGAAACAGCATGGCCCTGGAAGGGAGGAGAATGTAGACCATCCCAGGGGTGTGACAGAGGTGTGATGTCTCAGTATGGTTAAAAGTGAGAGCCCATCTGGTCCCAAGGTCGTCTCCATAGAGAAAGGGGGCTATGCCGAGCATACCCGGAGCTTCTAAAACCAGCAGGCTACATTCACCCCAGATGTCTGCCCAGCACAAGGCCAACCTAAGGTAGTTAGACACATATTGCTGCTTCTTTTGTCTGTACCCATGTCCTATCTGTAGTTGCACCACTGGCCAGTATATGTTTAACTGCATCCCTGTGTATGTATTGTTTGTCTAGAGTGCTTACAAGGCAATTAAAATATCTAAACTTTGATCCTGAGCTGGTCTGTTGTCCCGATAACCCCAATCTCATATGTCTGTATTTTCTATCTATAATATATCGCTACCCAGGGCAGGTTCCTAGCCTGGTATAAGTCTGTAATGGACCAGGCTTATAACTAACTAGGAACTGGTGGCAGTCTACCTGGCTAGCAGAGTTCTGTTTCACTGGTGCGGGTAAACAGATCTCTCCCAGCTGTTCAGGGTTGCCTGCGAGTGGGGTATCCTCTCACACTCCCTGGGACTTCCTGTGCCCATGTGGACAGTGAATAACTGTGAAACCGTATCCATCTGACCTGTACTCTTTGCGGAGCACAACGTCATGAATACACCCTAAGTCAGGCCGTCAAACCTTGGGTTTGACACAGGTCTCCTGACAAGAACTACCTAAGAAGACAAGCAAAGGTCTGCACAGTTTCCAGACTTAAAGAGAACCTGTCACATAGATTATGCCCCCCTTGCTGAGGATAGCACAAGCTAGTGACAGACATGCTGTTTCCAGCGCTGTGTCCCTTATTCTGTAAGATGCTGTACATTTAGATCATTTAAGGCTCAAATCTTATTCATGAGCTGGTGTTAGCCCCGCCCACCAAAGGCTAGCCCCCGCCCACCTGGCAGTTATTCACATGTTTCTACCTATTCAAAGTAATAGGTTAATCAGTGATGAGGTGGGTGGGGCTAGCATCAGGTGGGCAGGTATGAAGAAAAACAACTCTTTTCATGACTCTTTTCAAGTGAAAACTGCAATTTTGAGCATTAAAAACTCTAAAACTCAAGCATCTTACATAATAAGGGACACAGTGCTTGGAACAGCAGGTCTGCCACTAGCTTGTGCTGTCCTCAGCAGGAGGGGCACAAACTATGTGACAGGTTCTCTTTAAACCCCATTAAGCTTCTTTGGTAGGACCTGGAGCAAAGGGTAAAGACAAATCAACCTACAAGTGCAGCACATATGTGGGAATGTCTTGAACAATAATGAGAATACTTTTCTAAACACTATCTGAATGTAATTTTAGATAGCTTTAGTTTAGATTGTGTAAAGCTGTTATATCAGCTAAAGGTGGCTAGTTTTAATTTGATTTTTTTTGTTTCTATTCTTATATTCATTTTTTCCTCTTTCACTTGAGTCATGATACTGTGTAGTTGAATTACACACACAGATATATATATATATATATATATATATATATATATATATATATATATATATATATATATATATATATAAATATATAAAATATATATATATACACACACACATATATATATGTATATATATATATATATACATATATATAATCATGCATAAGCATATCGTAGCATATTAAGAATGCTTATGATACATGCAGTATATAAACAGTATAAAAAACACTTTAATGAGTCTTTAATGAGTTAATCAATGTCACGGGTGTCCCTGCAACCCCTGTGTCAGGTCGCAGGCACGCCCGAACCCCGGCGGCGTCTTCCTCTGGCGTCCCGGACCTCGGGCTGCGGGCGAGCTCACAGCTCTGTCCACTTACCTCTCCGTGCTCCTGCTGTGCTTCGGGCACACGCGTCTGCTGCCGGCCTGCACGGTACTGCAGCCCAATTTAAAGGAACAGCATGCCGGTGATTGGTCTCACCGGGCGCTGGCCCTATTTAAGTCCTGCCCCTTCCTTATAACCTTGCCGAATCGATAGTGCCCTGTGCCTAGAGAGTAAGCGTTCCGTTGTGCATTATTGTCATTACCGTGTATCATATCTTTCTGCCTCCGTCCCTCGACCACGAACCTTTGCCGTCTGATCTGACCTTCCTGCCTGTCCCCAACTACGAGCCTGCCTCACGATTCTGTACTGCGCCACACCTCGGCAGTCACCGCAAACAAGTCACGTCAGGGGTAGCGACCTGGTAGCAATCCGCCGCAGCAAGATCATCCCGCTTTGTGGTGGGCTCTGGTGAAAACTGGACCTACTTAGATTCCGCTCCCTGGCATGGCTACTACCATCGCTTGCGGTGGTCCAGAGGATCCACTACCACTGATCGTTACAGTTCGATTTGGCCATGGATCCCGCCGAGGTACCTCTACCGAGTGTCTCTGACATCACCACCATCGTGGCCCAACAGATCGTGCAGCAAGCGCAGCAGCTTAACAAGCTGACGTCTATGATGCAGCAGCTCCTTGCCACTCAGCAGCAGCAGTCAGCTGCCGTGGCTCCACCCGTGGCAGTCGCTCCAGGGATGTCCGCCGGCCCTAAACTCCGGTTGTCCATGCCGATAAAGTTTGACGGGATCCTAAGGCCTGCAGGGGCTTCATCATTCAATGCTCCCTCCACGTGGAGCCTATGGCTGGTCAGTTCCTGTCTGAGAGGTCCAAAGTGGCCTTCGTGGTCAGTCTCCTCTCCGGAAAAGCCCTGGCCTGGGCGACTCCACTTTGGGACCGAGGCGATCCGGTTACAGCTGATCTGGCAACAGTCCTGCAGGAGTTCCGCAGTGTCTTCGAAGAGCCTGCCCGTGCTATGTCTGCTGAGACCACCTTGTTGAACCTGCAGCAAGGGAGCTCTTCTGTAGGAGACTATGCCGTAAAGTTCCGCACACTGGCTTCTGAGTTGGCTTGGAACGATGCAGCGTTGTGCCCACATTCAAGAACGGCCTCTTCAGCCAGATTAAGGATACCCTCTCCACCTGAGACCCTCCGTCTTCATTAAGTGAGCGCATCCATCTGGCAACCCGTATTGACATCCGTTTCGCAGAGAGACGGGAGGAGCTCCATCAAGAGCTCAAACCGGTCCGAACACGTCATCTACCCCGTCTTGCGCCGGTGTTCCCTCGGCCTCCACTGCCTCTTTCGCAGCCAGCCATGGAAGAGGCTACGCAAGTGGACAGAGCCCACCTGACTCCGCAAGAACTCACACGACGACGTGAGGAGAACTTGTGTCTCTACTGTGGCAGCCCTGAACATTTCCACAGGGGTTGTCCGCTCTGTCAGCAACGTCCGGGAAACGCACGCACCTAGGCTTCGTGGGAGAGGCGTCCCTAGGTGTGAGCAATCCCTCTCCACGGCTCATGATACCAGCTCTTTTCACAACCAACTCCGGGATTTCCATTCAAGTGGCTGCCTTCCTGGATTCTGGATCTGCCGGGAATTTTATGTACGCTGCTTTGGTGGCCAAGTATCGACTCTCGGTGGTCCGCCTAGACCAACCCTTGGTCATTGCGTCCGTGAGCTACTGAGCAACTCCATCCTCTTTTGGACGGAACCGGTGGTCCTACAAGTAGGAGCTTTGCACAAGGAGAGGATCGCATTCTTCATACTACCCCGTTCTTCCTCGTCTGTCCTTCTGGGGCTTCCAGGGCTGCAACGTCACGCCCCTATGCTCGACTGGAAGACGGGTGAAGTTTTGCGTTGGGGTCGAGACTGCCTGTTTAGCTGTCTATTGGTACCTCGCCGGGCGCGCCCCATTCCTCCACAATCAGCTCCCAAGCCTCTACCATGCCTGCCACATCCGTATCAAGACTTCCAGGATGTCTTCTCTGTGAAGCAAGCGGAGATTCTTCCTCCACATCGTCCCTACGATTGCCCTATCGACCTGCTGCCTGGGACTAGTGAAGTGGAATAGTGATAACTGTTATAGTTGATAATTAAGGCATCCATTTTAAGAACTGTCAGCCATTTATATGAATCTGTTCCTGACATTTGTAGATGCTAGTTTTTGCATCTTTGCTAGTCATTCAGGCTTGCAAAGCAGATGATCTGAACTTTGATAAAGTACACATAGCAAAGTTTGTTCTGCTGCGTTTGCACTAGTAAAACAGGTCATCGTGACAAATACACATATAGGAAAAAGAGCTACATTTAATGAATCTCATATGCTTTTTATTCTGAATAAATGTAATATGTTGATTTTTAAATCATACGATGTACATAACCCCAAAAGAATGAGAGATACTGGGTCACCGTGTGCTCCAGTTGTACAACATCTGATCTGTGTCTAACGTCATTAGGGATTAATAATTGAAATTATGTGTTATTGCCAATTCTTGATGAGCTGGTCAGCATATTCTAATGAGTAATGACGTTATCTGTTCTGATTGGTCTAAAATGTACATCCTATAAGATTTTGGCTTATCTGTGATTGGTTAGAAGTGAAATCATCTCATCACCTAACCATATAAAATGAGCTAAGGAGGATTAATAAATTTTTCGTATCTGATTTGATATAAGAATCCAGTGTACACTGTTTCTTTATTTTCGATCGTGGAAGAAAGGTTGATCTTGATAGGCAAAGCTGCCACACACATTTGCGAGCGGCTCGTTCGGGATTATCTCACGCAAGAGGAGGAGACGGGTCAACATGTCTAGTTGCATCTGGTACGGGAGAATTGGACAGACGGGGCCGGGTGAGAGTTTCTGTCCCAGAGAATCCATTTCTGACCTTTCAAAGTTGTGTCATCTAAAGACCTGTCAACTATCTTGTAAAGCAGATATACTTATCTCCATTCTTCTCAACGTATCCTGTTAGTATTATAGAGAATTGTGATTATATCTTTAAAGTAATTTTAAGAATACTGTTGATGGAGAGTTGTAGGGTGAGAGAGTAAGTTATTAAGTTAAGGTTGATATTGTCATCATATATTGTCTTCAAGTAACTGAATTATTGATTAGGTCTGTCAGTGTTTGTCTGTCTCTGTGTATGTTATGAATTTGTGATTTTTTTATAGGTAATAGAGCGCCTCCTCTGCCATCGTGTAGGTGAGAAATTTAATCGTATAATTAAGTAAAAGTTTTATACAGAGTTGTTGTGTTAGTTATTAGTTTAGTATGATGTAATAATATAATAATTATATAAGTATAATGGGAGTGTATCCACCTGTGGCTTGATAGAGTATAAGTTGAAGATTGCCATTTGCATATAGACAATCTGAAGTTTGTGTTTTTAACTATCTCAAGGCTAAACCTTTCCTTCCATAAATCCCTGAAGGTTTATAGTGTATAGAGGAGTAAAATAGTGTATTCGCTGAGTACGGAGTGCTCAGTGAAGAGTTTATAGAGTAACTTTTGTTGGCATCTGAGAAAGGCCCATACTTTTCTTAGTGAATAAAAGGGGACTTCAAGGGAATAATAGGGGATGTTGGTATCTTTAAGAGAAAGTTTTGAATCCCCAGAAAACCCAGATAGAGGAAAAGTTATGTTCACTATATACTGATTTTGAAAGTGATAGAAGTCCTGAAAACAGATGCTAGGAGCATATGGTGTATAGATTACAAACTACTTATGGGTAGGCTGGGAGAGAGATGGATCTAGGATGGGATATTGGGTATATCAAAGATTAATTTTATGCTTGTGAATCCATGAACAATAGGGAAATGTTGATGTGAGATGGTTAAAATGATAAGTCAGATTCAATCACAACAATCCCAAAACCTCTAATAAACACCTGTAGCTATGGTTAAACATGAAAGACAAAGGTTAATTAGCTCGATACAGATTGTGAGGATGATGATGAGCTTACATGTTCTGTGGCATTAATTACTTCCCAAGTAGATCAGGAACAGATTATCTGTAGCCTCATAGGACAGGATGACACTCAGAAGGCCGCACACATTCTCAGTTTTACCAATATACACTCATAATAGTAGACAGCAGTTCACTACAGAACCTGTGTGGAGATCTATCTAGAGTGCTGGTTCATCCTTAGACTGTAACACATACTGTCCCAGTAAAGTGCATGAAGAAGAGTCCTCAGTGTCATCCACCTCAAAGGGAGGAGATGCACTTCATTGAGTGACACAAGTTTATTCCTCTCCCTCAATCACACCCACATGTCACATTGCCTACTCTACTCCACCTGATCCTCATATAATACACATTGTCCTTGTCCCTCTAATGGACAAGGATACAAACTAAGTAATGTTATCAGTTAATATAACATGTCAGGTCAGAGAATATGGTGTTGAAAACTATTTAGTCCTTTGTTTTACACATCAACAGAGGACAATTGGATGAAATGGAGTCCAGAGAAGAACTCTGACTAAGTGGACTAATCGCCATTTCACTAGAATTGTCTTCTTATTTTTATTTTAACTTATATTATGGTTTTTTTTTTTCTCGAGTACAGGAACTAAGAGGCGCTAATAATAAGCATCTGTCCTCGTAGTTACAGAAAGATATAAAAGTTTAAATGTCTTATCTGTGTAACACTGATTTTCTTCCAGCTACAGTCAAATGGACCATATTCAAGCTCCTTAGATGTAAAGTGGAAAAGGCAAACCTATTTTATCAGACACATTAGTCACACTAAGCCGGCATAGTACAACTTTACATTCTATTCAGTATGTTCAGTAGTTGCCCCTACTGAAGCTTATCTGAGGAAATGATTTTTTTAGGCAATCTCAGCTTGGAGTGCACCATCTGTTGCAACTAGATGGACATTTCACATATAGTCGAACCACTTGTGAATACATAGAGGAAGTTGGGTACCTGCTGATAATGCCTTGGATTGGTTAATGATCAGCACAGCAAAGGGAAAGAGGCCAATAAACAGAATCTGAAGTATTGTTCAATACATGCAAAAATCATCCTATGAGAAACCTGTGGTATATGAATTTCTCTACAGAGATGGGGCCAGATAGCAAACACCCCCATCTCTCAAATACGCACATTGCTTTATATGATACCTATTGCACACATACACAAAACCGTCGAGACAGTACCATGAAAGCTGAAATTGAATAGCATAACGGACACAAGCTCTGCTGATGAATTTCTATTGCAGATACGGACAAAGTCTCATGATACAAATTACAGAGATGTAAAGATCAGGGTGACGTAACAAGGACTTACATTTGGACATTGCCTTACACCAGATGCAACAGATCCTACATACCAGACATAGTAACGGTCTGTACAAATTTGTCTCCATTCATGAAATGAACAGTCGAGCTGAGATAGCATTGGGAATGGGTAGGTTACTGATCATATTAGTGAGATTATCATGCTGCACAATTATAAGGACTTAACCTCGAAAGATTCTGTGTTGAACCATTTCAGACATACATGAGACAAGACCAGGAAGGCTGGTGAGGAGTTCATTGTAAAGCTGGTGTGTTTGATGTCCTCTCAGCTCCTGCTCTAGGACCTACTAGATACACAGAAAACGCCTATCAACCTTGTGGTGCCTTAAAGTTCAAAGGACATGCACCAAAGCTGTGGACTAACTCAAGTCCCCAATAGATAGCTAGCTGTCAGTGGTCAGTTAGGCCCAGGTTATGAAGCTATACATGCATGCCTTTGAACCCTTATAGCGGCTGATGAATTTTTTAGAGAAAGACCTGCCGAGTTTTTTGTCACATTATTGAATGTATGAGGTTTCAGACTCATTCTGTGTAATGGAACTCCTGAAATACAGGCCCAAATTCCTAGGTGGGAGCGATCTCCTGACCGACCTTTCACTCCAACATCACACTCCACTGCACAGGTTGCTTTAAAGTGAGTCAGAGAGAGAGCCTTTTGGGCAGATTTGAGGGGGGCGGGAAGACCATAACACTGCTCGTGCCCAGATTTGAGGAAACAAATTTGAAAATTTGAGCAATCAGAAACTTAAGTAGATGGAAATTCAGGTATGCTCTCATTTTACCCAGTGAGCTCTTTGACTTGCAAGCATGTAGTTATGTGAAGGAAGACATGTACACATTTGCATCTCCAAATTATTTTGGTAAAAGCATTTTTTGTTGTTAAGAAAATTATTGAGCTACAAGCTAATGCAAAAGAGATTATTGTGTTTTTGGAGAGTATCCTATTCTGAAAGTAACAGAACATGTTGTTATATGTTAAGCAACATACTTCAAAAAATATAGCAGCCAAATGCTTTAAATGCCTTGCATTAACTCTTGAGTGTGTCTGTAGATAGAAAAACTGTGGTCTTTCCTTGAAAACTTTGTATAGTGTTGTTTTCCAAATTTTCTCGCTACTAAGGAAAAGGGCCCGATGGAAAGGTTATGGAGTGTCACCAGATTTCAGGATGTGCTAAGAGACAAGTGAAAGGATAGACATGAGTGGACCCAAATTTCCTGACAGTGTAGCTGAAGCTACGCTCATTTTGAGAAGACCGCGGATGCCGATAAATTTGGTTCCACACACTGGTATGCAGAAGGTTTCAGATGTTAACGCTCTCGGAAGTCTGCCCTGCCAGACTGTACCTCCAGCAGAGTGCCTGTGGGAGTAAGTGAGAGCCTTTACCTTCATCCACTGGGACCCATCCAACTATGGGCCCTTTCCAAGATTCGTACAGGTAGAGACAGTCTACAAACGGTAGGAAGCTTATTGTTGTCGCTCTTGGTTTGTGTTAAATTTTGTATTACTGTAGTCTTCCAGGTTGCTTCAAGTAATTCAGGGAACACTGTACTTAGAACTCAATTAGTATGTGTATTATACAACAATCCATAGCTACATGTTTAATGAAACAGTAGTTATATTTGTGCGGTACCCCACAAAAGAGATTTAGCCAAATGTTGCAAAGAGATGATAGAAGGTGACCAGATTGTCTCCTCTTGTTTGGTATTGAGACTACATACCACCCCCTTGAGGGGTACTGTCGACTTTAAACTTATGAAATTCTGGTTTGGAAAAGATTGCCTAATCACTCACTCTCACCTCAGAGAAGAACATCAGCATTCAAGAAGCATTAATATCCCATTCTGTGGATTAAGTGCAGAACTTTTAAGGACAAAGTGGATGAGATTACATCGCCAAAGTGTGGGACATTTGCAATCAGTGTCCGTACTCTCGCTTCTGACACGCAAAAGAGACTGTGTTCTGATCCGTAAGTTCTTAATGTTCTGGTTTCTCTCTACAGAAAGATGGGAAAGGTCAATGCAGGCCCAACAAAGTTAACAGGTGCTTGATGAATAACCCCTTCAAGTTTAAAGCCGATGGAAGAGGGACTGGATTCAATGCACTGACAAGAGTGGACACTCCCATTCAAGAAAGACAAGGAAGCAGATTCGTTCCGGTTGCCAAGCCGGAAAGTGAACTGAAAGATATCCTGGTTCTACAGATCCTTCGATCGGCTCTGCCCATAAAAACCACCACCTAAGCACAGACTGGGTCATAAGATATATGTACCCTTCCATCGCGTGAAGAAAAGAAGACAAGATGTTGTCTATCTGCTTATTAAACTACAATATTGGGTTTGTGGCTGTGTTCTTATTGCTACGTTTTCACAAAGGACTATATTGGTCTCTGAGCATGAGGCTGAAGAGATTATATCAAGGAGCCGACAGGGTGTGAGAGTGATATATCAATACGGATATTGATCATGATCTGAAGACGTTACAGCTGTTAGATTCCATTTAGAGGTTATTGCAAAAATAATGGGTTCAAGTTATAAAATGACATAACTATGGTGTTATGGAACCTCATAGAGTCTACCACATATGACTAACATAAACACTTTTTAGAGGAATAGACATAAGTTAGTTCTAACATGAACAACCAAAAATAGCTAAAAACGCATTAGTAATTCAAAGACCACTGGAGATGCACACATTCACCATACCACCAGTTCCTGACTACTTAGACAAGTTCCATAAAATATTTAAGTTTTAATGGACAAACCCCCAAGTTCTCAGTCCAGCATTATTATGGTTCAGGGTTACAATTTCTCAGATGACAAATAGAGCACTCTTACAAGAACGCAGAGTTGGGTACATTCCATAGAGATGGATATCTTAGAACAGATAATTAGTATTTTGACAAAAAGTAAAAAAAATGACTTTTCTTGTTTACATTTAAATGTTACTTCCCCTAGACTCAAATGTAGAAACTCTTTTTATTTTTTTCAATCGCAATCACTTAATTTAGGAGGTTACCCCATTGTTTTCAGCACAATAGGTTTTAAATTCTTAGGCACTATGAGGTTTTATTGCAAGACATGCAATAATATAAGAAAGAAGGAAGATCCCACACCTTTGATCAAGTAGATAAAATCCAGAACTACATGCATTACACTCAAAGGAATACACAACATACAGATTGAGACGATTAAGGATCATTGACAACCATTAGTGATCTAGAAGAGTTGTTTGATGACCAATTGAAGATTTATGGTTCTACAGATGAATAGAAAAGAGATTTTGAACATGTTTCGGGGTAAGTGCATAATGGAGGCCCAAGCAGGTAATGAGGTTCTCGATAGCGACAGAACCCAGCTCCAATTGATTCAGTGGCATCAGAGAGGATGGTGGATTGGATTAGCCTCCAACAAAGCTTCTAACTCACTTACATTTTTCTGTCTTATAGTCTGGATTCTTGATCAAAGAGGATTAGTTTGGGAACAGGCAGAGTTCTACGAGACCAAAATAGGTGTCTATAGTGGTCAAACTGTCAATTCATTCATGAAAAATAATCAGAATACTGTGAGCCAAGAATGAGCAACAGTAGAAGACGCAAATACCTTTTAGAATGAAAACCTCGGGGTACTAACAATATATGTTACTTAAGAGATGGTGATGTAATTATCAAGAGGAAGGAGAATGAAAGTGGAATAGTGATGAACTGTTTTAGTAGATAATTAAGGCCATCCATTTTAGAACCACTGTCAGCATTTTATATGACTCTGTTACCTGGACATGCGATTTGTAGTTGCTAGATTTTGCAATTTTGATAGTCATTCAAGCTTGCAAGCAGATGATCTGAACTTGATGTAAAGTAACACATAGCAAAAATTTGTTCATGCCTGGAGTTGGTGCTAAATCGAGATAATAACAGGTCCATGTGACTTATGACACATATCGGAAAAAGAGCTAGCATTTTAATAATCTCCATATGCTTCTTAGTATTCTGAAGATAAATGTAATATGTTGATTTTTAGAAGTCATTCGCTGTTACAATAAACCCAAAAATATAGTGAGGAGATATGGGTCACCGTGTGCTCCAGTTGATAAAATTCTGATCTAATGTCTAACGTATTAGGGGATTAATAATTGAAATTATTGTGATTATTGCCAATGTTCTTGAATGAGCTGGTCTGCCATATTCTAATGAGTAATGACGTTATCTGTCTCCCCCCCCCCCCACTCAACCCTCTTTTGTCTGTTTTCTGATTGGATTCTAAAATGTACATCTATAAGATTTTTGGCTTATCTGTGATTGGTAGAAAGTGAAAGTCATCTCAATTCAACCTAACAATAAAAAGAGCTATGGAGGATTTAATAAATGGTTTGCTTATTGACTTTTGATCTAAAGAATCAGGTGCTAACTGTTTCCTTTGTATTTTCGATTCGTGAGTAGAGAAAGGTTGATCTTAGAGTAGGGCAAAAGCTGCCACAACAACTAGTACGCCCCGGGGTAGCGGTCTTACCCAGCCTTCCGTACCTGAGACTCGGCTGTGAGTCGGACCCTACATTAATGGAGAAAACCTTACAGAGATAAAGGCTTCATCCGTAAATCTACTTCTCCAGATGAAGCCGGTTTCTTCTTTGTGGAGAAGAAGGATGGGTCCCTGCGACCGTGCATCGACAATATCACCATTAAAAACCAGTATCCATTGCCACTGATTACCGAATTCTGTGATCATCTACGGGGAGCTAAAATCTTTTCCAAGTTGGACTTGGAAGCCAAGAAGGTGACGAGTGGAAGACGGCCTTCAATACTTCAAGTGATGCCCTTCGGCTTATGCAACGCTCCAGCAGTCTTCCAGGAATTTGTCAATGACATTTCCAGGGATCTCCTGTATGACTGCGTAGTCATCTACTTGGATGGCATTCTGTTTTTTTGACCTAATCTGGAGATCCACCAGTGTGCCAGGTCCTGAAACGTGTGCGTGAGAACCATCTCTATGCAAACCTGAAAAAATGCCAATTCCACCGGACCAGCCTCTCGTTCCTCGGATATATAATCTCGGACAAGGGTCTGTAGATGGACCCCACTTAATTGTCCACCGTCCTACAGTGGCCTCGACCTGTTGGCCTCCGGGCCATACAACGCTTCTTGGGATTCACCAACTATTACAGGCAGTTCATCACACACTTCTCGACATTGGTGGCACCGATTGTGGCTCTCACCAAGAAGCATGCCAACCAGAAACAGTGGCCACCAGCCACGGAAAGGCCTTTTCCAAGTTAAAGGTCGACTTTGCCTCGGCACCCGTTTTATCCCGGCCGGATACAGAGAATCCATTCGTCTTGGAGGTCGATGCCTCGTCCGTGGGGGCTGGAGCAGTTCTCACCCAAAAGGGCAAGACTCGGACCTACGGGTTCTTTTCCAAAACTTTCTCGCCCGCTGAAAGAAACTACACCATCGGAGACCGGGAGCTTCTGGCCATTAAGCTTACTTTGGAGGAATGTCGCCACCTCCTGGAGGGCACTCGTCATCCTGTAAATATCTTAACCGATCAAAAGAATCTCCTCCAAACTGCGCAACGTCTGAACCCACGCCAAGCCAAGTGGTCACTGTTTTTCTCTCGTTTTAATGTTGTTATCCATTTCCGACCGGCGGAAAAGAATATCAAAGCTGATGCTCTTTCCCGTGCCTCAGATGTTAGTGGAATAGAAAGGCCACTCCTTGGCACTCTCCAACGTGTACCCCCGGGCAAGACGTATGTGCGCCCTGCGCTCCGGAAAAAGGTGCTGAACTGGGTCATTCTTCTCAAATAGCCGGACATCCTGGGGTTCGAAAGTCTTGTTCCCTGATTGCCCGTTTTTACTGGTGGACTGAGTTGGCCAAAGACGTGAAAGAATTCGTGGAAGCTTGTGCCACTTGTGCTCATAATAAATCTCCTTGTCTCAAGCCGGCGGGTCTACTGCAAACTCTGCCAGTTCCTAACAGTCCATATATTCACATAACTATGGACTTTATCACCGACTTTCCTCCCTCTGCCGGTAAAACAGTTATTTGGGTGGTCGCGGACAGATTCTCCAAAATGACACACTTTGTGCCATTTTGGTACAAGTCAAACTGGACTTTTCCTCTGCATACCACCCACAATCTAATGTCCAAGTGGAGAGGGTGAATCAGGTCTTGGGTACCTATCTCCGCCATTTCATGTCTGCTCGACATGATGATTGGTCTAGTTTGTTGCCATGGGACGAATTTTCATACAACTCTCTGGAGTCAGATTCTGCCGGAGCATCTCCTTTTTTCGTGGTCTTTGGCTGGCATCCCCGTCTGCCCCTTCCGCTGCCCTCTGCCTCCTCCGATGTTCCTGCAGTAGACAGTCTCGTCCGCAACTTATCTGTCATTTGGGACAGGACACGCCAATCTATGCTTCAGGCCTCTGCCCGCATGAAGGTTCAGGCCGACAAGAAAAGGAGACCCCCTCAGTCCGGGAGATAAGGTGTGGTTGTCTGCCCGGTATGTCCGCCTAAATATTCCCAGCTATAAGCTTGGCCCCTGGTTTCTTGGTCCCTTTGAAGTCCTGAGGTGCCTCAATCCTGTGGCCTACAAACTCCGGCTCCCTCCTACTATGCACATCCCAAACTCCTTCCACGTCTCCCTGCTGGAACCGGTCATCCTTAATCGGTTCTCACGGTCAGTGGTTCCCCCTTCTCCCGTAGCTGACTCCACCAATGTTTTTACAGTTAAGGAGATCTTGACCATGAAGACGGTTAGGGGGAGACGATTTTTCTTGGTTGACTGCAGGGGGTTTGGGCCAAAGGAAAGGTCATAGTTGCCGGAGGATAACATCCTGGACTGGGACCTCCTGAAGAGGTTTCTGTGGGCTAGAAAGAGGGGGAGGCCTAACGGTGGGGTACTTTCACGGATGTCCCTGCGACGCCTGTGCCGGGTCTCAGGCATACCCGCACCCCGGCGCCGTCTTCCGCTGCGAGCAGCGCCGCGACCCGGTCCTCGGGCTGCAGGTGCGCTCGCAGCTCTGTCCACTTACCTCGCAGTGCTCCTGCCATGATTCGGGCGCGCGCTCCTGCTGCGGCCCAATTTAAAGGGACAGCGCGCCGGTAAATTTGGGCTACCGGGCTGACCCTATTTTAAATCCTCCCCTTCCTTATCACCCTTTCCCAATCGATAGTGCCCCGTGCCTAGAGAGGAAGCGTTCCCCCTTTGCCTTATTTTCATTACATGTATTGGGTTTTTTCTGCCTCTGTCCCTCAAAACCCTGAACCTTTGCTGCCCGTCCTGACCTTCCTGCCTGTCCCCCAAATTCGGCCGCCTCAGGATTCTTTCGCGCCACCCTCGGCAGTCCCAAGCAAATCCGTCAGGGTAGCGACCTGGTAGCAATCCGCTGCAGCAAGTCTATCCCGCTTTGCGTTGGGCTCTGGTGAAAACCGGACCTACTTAGATTTCGCTCCATGGCGTGGCTACTACCATCGTTTGCGGTGGTCCAGAGGATCCACTACCACTGACCGTTATAATCAAAGCATGCTACACAGTCATTTCGTGGCCCTAGTGCAAATAGTGAAGTGGGGCCCCTCAGTTACCATGTGAAAAGCAATTCGGAAAGGTTTTTTTGGGGGCCCCTTTAGGGGTTCAGTACCCCCTTTGTGATGCTCCACTGCCCCCTTTTAGCTACACTGGATTTTCATTATTAGCATTACAAATTTATGGAGATAGCAATTAGTGTTTACGATTGCGTTGGCTACGAGATCGATCGATAGTCGATAGTCGGCCGCTATCGAAAGGTTTTTCGATTGGATCGATTTTTGCACATGACCCTTAAAGTCTATGGGGAGCAAAAAAA